>VMDR010010406.1:0-30881 GCA_007922815.1 Macrotus californicus | reverse complement strand
GGAAAAATTACAATGTGACTTATGCCAAATTTCACTAAACTAGATTTTACAGATAAAAAATGATAAGGCACAATTTCTATGTCCAAAGCACTTAGCTAATGAAGAAAATAGACATAAAATAGTTCCTAATGTGGTTTCTTTAAAGTTGTTTACAATAGTAATTATAGCTTGAAGAACATGAGTTTTACTACAAAATGTAGTGAAGGTTTCTTCCTTCTTTCAGGGCAACTTAAACAAAAATAGGGTTTGCATGTATTTTAATGATACACAGCGTGATTATGGGTTTGTTCATTTCAAACACTGCTGATACTGCCATCCAGAGCTGTGAGTCAAAATGCCCATCTCCTAGAAACATCTTTCCCCAACGCGGCCACAAAGGACATGGCAGGCCCTAGGGACTGAGGGTCTGATGAGGAAAATGAGAATTGAGGTTTGATTCTCCCTAGCTTAGCAAAGCTTACTTATGATGTCCTGCTGAGTTTTATTGAGGCTTCAGAAATGAAACAGAATCTTGGCTGCACTTTCTGTCTTCATAAAATTTCTCATTTCTGTGAGATTCAACATTTATTTTTTCACTTGCTGTTTCTGATGCTATAATTGGTGTAGTCAGAATGTTCTTCACAACCTAAACCTTCCTAGCTAATGTTTGGGCCCACTTCCATATTTTTTGGTTGTCATTTGAAGAATGATTTTTGATCGTTTTTTTTATTCTTTTTGAGCAACTTTACCTGCATCATCTTATTATGCACACAAAAGCTTTTTGAATAAGGCATTATAGGAGATTAGAAAGAGCACCAGCTCAGAGGCTCAGACAAACCTGGGTATAAATCAGAATTCTGTCACTCAAACTGTATGACCTCAGTCAAGTCATTTAGCCTCACTTCACCTCAGCTTCCTCATCTGTAAAATGGGGGCCATTATGCATGTGTCTCAAAGCTGCAGTAGGAAATGGGATAATGTGTGTTATTCTCCTGGAGTATAGTAGACGCTAAGTGGGTAGATGGTATTATTATTTTTCATACTTTACAAATTAGGAAGCTAAAACAAATATATTAAATGACCTTGGCCAGCATCAGGGGGCTGTGACACGCAGTTATTACTGAACAATTACAGCCTTACGTTTGATCAAGACTTATTGAGAATGAAGTTGTAGGACGAAAAGTACAGAAGCAAAATGTACAGAAAAAGCACGGATACAGAAGCAACCTGATAATCCATATACAGGCATTGAACATGTCGTAAATGTAGGGTATTGTGTGCACAAGTTGGGCCACTTTGGGTTGCAAGTGACAGAATCCCAACTTGCCCACACAAAAAGGAATATTTGTTGGGTGCTATAATGCAAACACAGGATGCAGGGAACTGGTCCTGGTGACGTCTGTATTCAGTTGCAGGAACACTTTCAGGGCGCACGCTCTCTATTTTTGCCTCATGTTTCTGGTTCTGATTGCAGATGGTTTTCTCCATGCCATGGAGAACATGGCTCCCAGCAATCTCGTTCTTTCATCTCCCCCTAGCAGCAGTTCTACCAGCAATGAAAGAGGATTTCTTCCTCTTTGGCTCCAGCTGGAAAACAATCCAGAGTTACTTGCATTGGATCAACCTAGGTCACAACTTCTCCCAAAACCAATTACCAAGCCAACAAGATGGGGTGATCTGACAGGTGCAATCAAGAGCCCATGTCCACCCTTGTCAATAGAATATGTGTTTGTTTGTTTTAATGGAGGTGAGATGAGAAAACACAGATAGTAACCTTTACTTTCTATGACATGTAATAAAGAAATCAGTATTTTCATGGTAGGGTTGACTTAAAGAGTCAAAAGTCTGGAGTCTCCAGATGTCTGGTTAAGGTACTACCAGGCCCAAGTGGACATGTCACATAGACTTTGCAGCCAAAAAGGGAAGCCCATCATGCTCTCGTCTCCCAATATGTTCGCTCATAGAGTACAAACTTAAATTTATTTCTCAGTATGTACATCTTTTAATGGAAAAAGTTATAAACACTTGGATACCATCCCGGAAAAAGCAGAACTCTCTACAGAGGATGACTGGAGGCTGGACCACAGACTGACATCCCTGTTGTTTGAAAAACTGCAGGATGTTTTGTCCTGTGGGAATGCATTATTTTAACAGCTTGCTTAATGCTTTTCCTTCCTGTGGAGTGGGCTGGGGAGGGGAGCTCTCAGCAGCCTTATAAATTGAATTATATAGTAAATGAGCTTCTGTTAAAGTCCTTGCTGGGGTTATTTAAGATATTGAACTGTTTGCTCTTGGCTCCAGTACTTCGCTGTCCACTCACCATTACCTTAATGGGGGAACTATTGCATTCGAGATCTGGAGGACTTGTGACGGGGTGAAGGGAGAGTTGGGGTTTTGACTTTTTTGCCAACATCATCATTTCCCCACTCGTTTCACATTTCTCCTGCCAGCTGGGCCCTCAAGTCAAGGTTACCTTGATTACTGTCAGGTCATAAATCTTTTTAAGCTACTATTTACCTCAAAATGTTCATGTCTTTCCCAAGTGCCCTGCCCCCACCCTGATATTTCCAGCTCCCGCCTGGCACTATGCATAGTTATTACAATATTATCTACTGTATTCCCTATGCTTTACTTTATATCTGTGGCTGTTTTGTGAAGTATATGATTGTCTAACCACTCTGCTGTACACATGAAATGAATGCAAAATAATATTGAATGTAAAATAGAATTGAAAAATAAAATTTGAAAAATTTATTTAAGTTTGTCTTTTTTACCAACTCGCTTTTTCTTCTTTCTGTCTGAAAATCAGAGGTATCCCTACTCTTTTCCAACACTAAATTCCTCCCTCTTTCACTTCCTTACAAAACTAACTCCATCCATTACTGCATCTTCTATTTGCATCTTCAATTATCCCTCCCCTGTATCTTTCTCCCCTCACCTACCTCTGAGGCCATGCCCTTGAGATATTATCAAAGGAGACAATGTTATGTGGAAGCACCCTGTTTCTCTAAAGTGGAATGTAACTACGGAACAGTATTGTTATCCTATCTTTCTTCTTCACCCCATAATCATCTAAAAAATTATGACTATAAAGCATAAATACATGCAATATACAGATCATGCAACATAAACATGTACACATGAAACCGATACGATCCTATTAACCAATGTAGATTCAAGGAAAGGGCAGTAGACAATAAGAACTGTCTACATTGTCATGGGGATTATTAAAGAACTGACTGAGAAAGCAATTTAATACACTGTTCAAACTCCTTCACCTTCTTCAAATTGTGCCTGCACAAATGTCAGCTTATGCTGTAATCATTCTGTTAATCAGCAGTCTTCTTTCACTATATCCAATTATCTCAATATAATTTTGTTTTCCAAGTAAAATGGAAAACAAGATTATAGTTAAGTTGGTTAGAGTGTCCTCCCAACACATCAAAATTGTGGGTTCAACCCCCACTCAGAGCACATGCAAGAAACAATCAAGGAATACATAAATAAGTGAAACAACAAGTCAATGTTTATCTCTCTTCCTAAACTCAACAAATAAAATTTTTATTTATTTAATTTCTTGAAGTGGTAGGGCATTCACATAGTTCAAGTATCAAAAAGTATAAGAAGATAAACAGCAATACCTTCTTTCCACTTCTGACTTCAATCTGCCAAGTGCCTATCCCCCCGAAATAGGTAATCAACATTATTAGTTTCTCATTCACTTCCCTTCCTCTCTCTCTGAATTTAATAAATATATCCTCAGGTGAGGATTAAAAAAATAATAACAAACTCCTGGGGTAGTGTGGTATATAATGTTCCTAAAACCACTGGATGTTTAATTGGCTGAAGTAAACTGTTCAAATAAAAAGTTATTATCTTTGCCCACAGAAGAGGCATTGACCTCTGTCAAATGAATGACTAGGTCTTTCTCTCAGTGGTTGCTGTCCAGGACCACCAGCTGAGGAAAGTTGAAGGAGAAGATGCCATATTGATATTACTGAGAGAGTACTTGTGAACCTGTGGCCATTATCTTTCAATCAAATGCCTGTCACTCAGGGTACTTTAGCTCTGAAAGTTCAGTTCATGGAACTATGAAAATAAAGAATAAATCTGAATGATGTTTAAAAAATTAATTTTAAATAATAAAGTATTGTTTGATTTTTACTTCCTCACTATTCAACTTACATGTCTTAAAATGTGTCTCCTAACATACTATGTTGGGGTCCATGTCTTTGTTTATCTTTCTTTTATGTGCTTGTTCTTTCCCATCAGATTCAAGAAATTCAGGGGCCAGAGCATATTCATTTTGCATCTGCAATGCTGGCCTCCAGTAGGCACTTGATGGTTGAATGAATGAATAAATATACAGTCTGGCTGATATGTTAAAGGCAAAAATATCATGGTGCCCTATAAGAAAATCCTAACCAATGCTTATGGAAAATGCTTCACAGGAGGTTTCTAACTCTCTGAGTTGCAAGAGTGTTTGTTATTCAGCTCCTGATTGACTTGTAAGAGCCAGATTCTGTCAGGACAATTCTCCATGAGCCTTTTGATTCTTTGGAAAGGTTTCTACCTTGTAGGTTTTGGGGAGTAAGTGGTTTGAAAACTCTGCTGGACATTCTCATCCTAAGGCATCTCTTTGAGGATCTTTTCTGTTTAAGAGCATTTTATGTCCTACATTTTAAAGCATAGATGACGGCTCTCAATCCAGTGAACTTTCAGGCTTATTTCCAGAAAGCCACATTTCTTATGCTTTGTGGTAAAGTTACATAACTATAGAAACCACCCTGTGGACATCTGCCTTCAGCTAGAACCTCAGATCCACACTTGCTTGCCGTGTAGACAGCCAGAGTGACAGCAGGGTGATCTCTACCACTTTGTAGTTAAATCTCTTTCTCATGTGTCTCTCTGAAACATATTCTTTTAAAATGATAAATTTGCTGAAAAAAATCATTAATATTTTCTACCTGAAAGAATTCACTTTCCAAATGAAAGGGGCTAATTTTGGAGGGTTTGGGCTGTGTCAATGAGGCATTAGTGAGACAGATTTTTTTAATTAAGCCCATTATCTTTTGTTAACTCAGTTTACCCCAAACAAAGTAGGTAAAATAAATGCTTGAACTCCAGGTATTCAGATGTGCTTACATAAATATGGTCTCATAATAAATTGTTTTCACAATTCATTGGCTTTAATTGTCCTGTTTAATGGTGCTGTTGAAATGTGTCCATTGATATATCTAACGTGTTGGTACTCATATTCTATAGTATCTTGAGATCTAATGTACAGCATGATGACTGTACTTAAAAATACTGTACTGTGTAATGGAAATTTGCTAAGAGAGATTTCAGATATTCTCACCACAAAAATGAAATGGTAAATGTGTTAGGAGATGCATATGTTAATTCGCTTGATTGTGGTAATCATTTCACTATGTACGTGGATGGCAAAACATCGTGTTTTATTCCTTAAATATATACAATTGCCATTTAAAAAAACAAGATTTGCAATAGATTGAATGCAGAAGGAGATGTGAGAATCCAGCTGTCCTTCACTTCGCAAAAATACAAAGCAATACCACTAGGTACATGGGTGGGGTTTTTGTGTGTGTGAGGTTATGGTTAGCTTTTCATAAAAATGCATTATTTGTGTTCAACTTAATGAGCATTGTCACATGTCTGGGTTCAATACACAGCCCTGACTCTTCTCTCACATAAATTACACATTTGCTCTGAGTGACATGTGGCTGAAGGCAAAATTTAAATCCAAAAGGATTTGCTGAACCTCAGTTCTGATGCCATTTCTTGCAAGGTTCAGAGATAAAAACAATAGAAGTCCTGGAATATTTCTCCCAGCCCAGAACTCTAGTTATTTCGTAGTTGCCAAATCTGTAAAATTTCTGAATATGCTTTCCTGCAGAAAAGTGTCTTAGTTAAATAATTAATTAAGCCCTTTTAAAAACCAGCAGTTCCCTGTGGGTTGCTTCTATAATTGCCTCTTCACTCATCAACTAAAGGTCTACCTAAGCTAACTGTCTTGTTTCGAAATGTAATGTTTTACTTAGTTAATTCTTGCAATTGTTTACTGTATAGCTCATGTGTCTCTGTTTTGTGTTACCATCTGCTCAAAATTGTAAGGTCCCAGAAGACAAAACCAGAGTATACTTAATTTATTTTCTATGGAGCCTACATAGTATTATATAATATTAAATAGGTAATTATTTTTAGCGTGATGATGATAAAGACACAAATCTATAGCAGGCTGATAGGATGTGAATTTAACATGAAAGAAAGAAATTTGTTGAAGCTCTGGTTGTTGTATCAGTTGCTCAGTAGAGTTTAGTATTATGTGAAGGCAGTGACAAAAATGTTAAAATAGCCAGGTCCCAATGACTTATGAGGCACATGTCTATGTCCCTTAAGTTGTTCTCCTGCTTTTGCCCTGAGGCCATGCTTCTGCCTCAGAGAGGCTGAAAAGGCATACAGGAGGTCAGATCAATCAGTTTTCTAAACCCCTATAGTTCTGGTAATGAGGTTACTCAAAGAGAAGCTGGCAATGATTACTAAATCATAATTTGAGGGCTTATTGTGGAATTTAAATCTTGATGGTCAATTTGCATTAACAAATCAACATTCATTGAATGCATGGCTTGTAGAACCATGGAGAAATTCCTTCTCCTGTCAAAAGCTCAGTATGGTATGCCTGACTGCATCCACAGGAGAAAATTAAATAGTTCTTCTTGATGGACTAGCAGAACTTGGAGGAGGCAGCCTTGAAGACAAAGCAGTTTCCTAGAACTGAAGAATTTAACTTTTGTTCTGGTCCTCCGTTCTTTCACCCTTGTCAGCAGGGAAACTGTCACGGTTGATTTTAAATGAATCATCCTGGGCATATTTCCCCCCTAAAATCACTTATCTGTCACTTCGTGAAAATTGCTACTGGTCATCAGTGGTATGCAGTATTAGCCCAGACAGCACACACAATTCATTGCATACCACAGAAGTTGAAAAAACACATTATATGTAATACATATGATAAATAAACAAACAATAAAGTTTCTCCTACACTGGCTATGTGTCAATACACTCAGCAGTTTCATAGTCAAGGTCTGAAACCACAGCCTTCAGTCACTTAGCTGCCAGTGTTCTTCCAGGAGAAACTAAGAAATGTTTGGCTTAGAGACAACCTTTAAAAAGTACTGAGAAATTCATTTTGCCAAGTCTATTAATATTACCTCTACTCACAAGACCCATATATTCCTTGACATTTTAAAAATATTTGTAAAGTGTGTTTATGGTAACATTTCTTTCTGTTTTAAAACAACCACGGACCCCTTAAGTACTCGTGTCTGCAGGGTAGAAGTAGAGCATGTCTACCCCTGGAGTGCTTATCTGTGACCGGACGCAATCACACGCTCTCACGTGAATCGCAATCAGTTTTATGATTCCTACGGTCGGAGCAAGTGTTAGGCTAACTGACCAGGAAATGAGTGACAGATAAGAAACGACACCTTGCACAGGCTCTGGCACTGAGTCCCCCCATTTCTTATCCTGGTGCACAATCCTTTACCTGTAATTCAGAAATCCAGAGGGCTCTGGAAAGCAGGGCTTTTAGTAACAAATTTGGTGGCCTAAATTGATGAGAAGTTTGTAGTCCTTATTCTACTAGTCCTGTCTCACTAAATGGGAATATTCATCTATGGGATTATGAGGTGCTGCCCCAGAGCCCCTGGGAGGGGTGTTGTGCAGATGTATATACTCACCATATTGCCTTTCCAAAATCCAAAAAGTCTAGTCTCAAAACACCGATGGCACCAAAGATTTTAGATAGGGGATGGTGAACTGTGCCTTCCCTTTTAATACTAAAGACTTTACAAAATTCCCAGAAGCAGTAGCATATTAAACCTCCCACCACCTATATGGGGTAGTTAGTTGTTCTCACAACACCTTGGTCAAATTATACTATAATATTTACTATAGAATACTAATAGTTTTATTTAAACTAATATCTTCTGGACTAGATGGACAACTCTTCCAGGGAAAAATTGTCTTTAGAAATAATGTTTATGCTCCTTGAAAAAAATTGGAAAGCATATAAAAGTTAGAAGAAAATAAAAATTATATCTAATCTCACTATTTAAAACTAACCAAAGTTACTACAATATTTTGTCTTTTCCTATGTACAATTTTAAAATGCAACTGATATCATAAATACTCCAGCATTATTGTCTTTTTCCCCAGTTTTAGTGGTATAATTGACATACTGTACCATATGAAGTTTAAGGTATATAATATAATGACTATATATATATGCACACACACACTGTGAAACAATTACCACAATAAGTTTAGTTAATATCCATAATGGCTGGAAGCATTATTTTCAAAAGCATTCTTTTTAGTGGCTTCAGAGTGTCCCACAGGTATAGCTGTACCATGATCTATTTAACTGTTTTCTTATTGTAGGTCTGCCTATTTGTTCCCAATTTATTAAATAGAAAAACTGTTTCTTAAGCAGATTATTAACCACAGTGCCAAGCATACTTAGTCACTCAACAAAAAAAGAATCGAACTGATTAAAATTATTTTCATCAACTAACATCCTAGCACAAATTGGTCTATTATGTTTAAGACTCTAATTAAGACACTTAGGAGGACTCTGAAAGAATCAACTCCAGAGCAGTACATCTTGGTTCTGGAAGGGACAGGTTAAGGCCGACAGGGGCAGTGCAGGATGGGAGCTGCTGACCGGTGTGTGGGTTGGGAGGGCAGCATTGAAGAACTCCGATGAGTTTTGACTGTGGCACAGTCTGATCTGCCGATAGACGTGTTGAGCTGTCGGCAGTGGTTTCATCCTCCTACTCTTCTAAAGAAGTGGCTGTTTAGTCACATGTCCTGTTTTCTCTTTTAATTGCTCGCAGTTGTTCCTATGAGAGCAGACATGTGCTCTTTGAATTTAACTGAATGTCTGCTTTAGAACAATGTGACAAAGAAATATTATCTTCTTAGATTCCAGGATGTGTTAAGATGAGTATACTCATTTCTGGAAATTCCCAAGTCAGATCTATGTGAACTCTTCCAGGAAATGTGAGTAGGCCAACCCAACAACTCTCCCCCAAGCAGATGAAGCTGGAAACACCACTTCACCCTGAAGGTACAAAGACAAGACTCAGCAAACTGAATGAGCAATATTTAATTGTCTGGTGTTTTGCTCACATGGGCTCTACCTCCAGAATGCCTGTTTTGCTTTGTGGCCAAACCTACTCTACGTTCAAACTGTGTGAATATTGCCATAATTCTCAAAAAACAATTAGTGGTGCAAACACTGGTCATGGTAATATTAGTATTCAGCTAATTTAATTTAATTAAGCATTTAATTTCCTTCTGGTGTTATTTTTTTATTCAAAGAGAAGCAAGTGGGAGGGAAAATAATCTCAGGTTTTTAACTATCTTAAGCTTTTTAGTTGCCACCTCTTGGGCTATAGCAAAACATGAACCTTTTAAAAGCAAAATGCAAATTAAAGTAAAACAAAAATTATGTTTAAACTTCCAAAAGGCAATGAAAATCTAACTCCTTTCGCTGGGTATATTAGTTTCACCACATTCCTTAGAATAAATATTACAAAACAATATGAAATTATATAGACTACAGCCCTGGGTGGTGTGGCTCAGTGGATTGAATGCTAGTCTGCCAACCAAAGGTTCACCGGTTCCATTGGCAGTCTGGGCACATGCCTGGGTTGCCAGCCACATTCCCAATAGGGGGCGCTCAAGAGGCAACCACACAATGATGTTTCTCTCCCTTTCCCTTTCTAAAAATAAATAAAAATGTTTGTTTTAAATTATAAAAGGCAGAAAACTGTACCTGAACAATACAATTTAAAAGTATTAATAAAAAATAAAACCACCAAAAAAATTATATAGAATGCAGTATTACAGAGTAATGTAAGGTCCTGAGGACTATTACCCAAAATGTTAACAGCCCATTCTTTATCAATTGACATTCATCAGTCTTTCCTGAAAATGCCCAGCTTCTTCCCCTGATGTCTACCTTATCAGCCAATAATAATTTCCGATGAGAATCAGAACAATATTACAATAAAGCAGATATTACAATATTATAAAACTCAAGAAATATTCAGTCATGAAAGTGAGGATAGAACTGAAAAGATAATCCCTCATTTTAATTAGGTTGTCAGAAAAAGTCCTTGGCCAAAAGCAAATTAAAGCTGAAACCTCTTCCCTTTTTTGTTAAAGATGCATTGTATGGCCTTTTGTGGGAACTCATGGGTTTTCCAGAACAGCAAAATTCTGATTTTTCTATATAGTAGTCCCTCTTTACACGTGAGGATATGTTCTGAAACCCCAAGTGGATGCGTGAAGTTGTGGATAATACTGAACCCTATATACACTCTCTTTTCCTACACATAGCACACCTCTGAAAAAGTTCAACTTACAAATTAGGCGTAGCAGGAGATGAACAACCATAATAAAACAACAGCGCCCACACGGGCTCTACCTCCAGAATGCCCGTTGGAGCCCATATATAACGATACACTGTGATAAAGTTCTATGAATGTGGTCTCTCTCTTTGGTAACTGATCCCATCATCAAGACAGCTGCTGACGACTGAGGGGCGCGCAGCCTTCACACGGTGCGGGTGCGCTGGGCACAGGGATGGTTCGCACTGTGCGCTGGATGCAGCCGGATGAGGCAAGGTTCCACCACACCATTCAGAACAGCTCACAGTTTTAACACTTACCATTTTCTTAATTTCTGGAATTTCCATTTAACTGTCTGAATGGTTGTTGACCTCTGGTAACTAAAACTGCAGAAAGTGAAACCGCAGATGTGGGCGTGGGGCGGGGGGTGGGGTGGGGGGAGGAACTACTTCACAACATTTGTGTCATCTTTCCCCCTAAACTAAAGGGATGTATGTATCACGGCATCCCCACAGGAAAAAAAATTGGTTTTCCAAGACAATCATCTTGCTTTTTTCTTTCTATATAGTTTTAAAAGTCTTTCTTTAAAGGCCTTTAGTGTTTTTCCACTTTCAAGTGGACAGATGGCATAGCTCATCAACTTCTTCAATTATACTAAATACATTAAAAATAACTTAAGAACTGAGCAGAAAACTGAAGTCCATATACTACTAGAGTATAAATGCATAAAACATCCCATACCCATAAATTATAGATAATCTGTGCAGTATTTTACATTAATGCATATACTAATTTGATAGGTGTTTGAATAAATTCTGGAAAATTCAGTGAGTAGCTACTTACATGAGCTATATGAACACAAATTACCATTTTTCTCCGCCTGTCACATAAAAGTTGAAATATGTATAATAGAGATAGTAATGTGAATCATATATCATTTTGAAAGAGTTAGATAATCTTGGCATGAGTTGGTCTTGATTTACATTTAAACTACACTTTTATCTGTAATATGTAGAATGTATTATATATATTTTCTGCAGATAATGTTTCCTTAGGGTGATTTCTCTGTGTCTAGATGATTCTCACAGAAGACATCATTAGGTTTGTAGCAGGCAGTCTTCTACTTGTACAAACCCCTGGAACAGGCCAGAGGGCAGGTTGCAAATTAGCAAACTCCCCCATCATTGTGGGAATGTGCTTGGTGGAGCCCTTTCCTTGGATCAGGCTCTCAGCTGGGCACTGACCCTCAGTTTCCTCACTTTTAAAATGAAGTTAACAATGTCACCCACTTTCCAGCTGTAGCACATGGATTTTTCTTTTATTTCCTCAGGTACAAGCTCCCTGTCACCATTTGCCTTAGCTCATATGTTCCCTTAGTTTGGAATGTTCTCTCCAATTTTAGTTATATCTACCAACACTTCAATCTCAGCTCAAAAGTCACCTCCTCAGGGAAGCCTTCCTTCATCTCCCAAATAGATGGAATTTCTGTTATACATGTTCAGGGTACCCTGTTCTTTTCCTTTATAGCACTTAGTTTATGGGTATTAAATTATATGATTGTTTGCTTTATAGTCCTCTTCCCCATTGGGCAGTACTGGTGCCTAGCACCAGTCAGTAAGTAGTGATAGTTGTGTAAATAAATCTGTATGAATGGACCCTGATTTAACTCACAAAAGATTAGCAAAACCTCAGGAAGTGAAAGGCAAATTCTCTGAAAGAGTCCTATAACTACTCTACCAGAATAATAACAGAACTTGGAGAGAAAGAGTGGGGCTGATTAATGATGGGCAGTCCTTCGTCTGCAGTGTGGCCATTACCAGGGGGAAAGGGGTAGGGAGCAAGGAGAGGCAGAGGAGGGCAGTGATGGAAGGAGACTAGACTTGGAGTGGTGAGTACATAATACAATGTACAGGTGATGTATTATAGAATGGTACCCCTGAAACCTATATAATTTTATTAACCAACGTCGCCCCAATAAATTCAATTTTAATAAATAGAGTGTTGTCTGTTTCCTCTCTCTTTGGGTCTAGACAGGCCTGTGACTGCTTTTGCTGACACAGATTGGCAACAGTGATGCCAGGCTAGTTCCCTGTAGCCCTTAAACGGCCTGGAAGCATCCACATCTCATTTCTAAGACACCAACCACCAATTACAAAATGAGACTACTCTGAGGCCGCCTGTTATGAGAAGTCCAAGCCACACGCAGAGGCCCTGGAGGAAGAGACTTATGTGGAGAGAGAGAGACCAAGGAACACTGAGGCACAGGAGATGTGAGTGAGGAAGCCATCATGGAAGTAAATCCTCCAGCTTCAGCTGCCCCCACCGACCTCTTGTGGGTCAGAGATTTCTAGACAAGCCCTTCCCAAATTCCTGATCCACAAGTGATCGGCAAAATAAAATGATTGTTTTAAACCACTAAGTTTCAGGGCAGTTTATTATGCAACAATAGATAACTGGAACAAAGAGTGAGAACAGTAAATTCATAATGAGGAGGAGCTGAGGAAAGAGAATTCAGAGGAGGAAACAGGGGAATAGCGAAATGTGCAACAACCATCTCAGAGGTGAGAGTTCAGGTGACGAGGGTAGTGAGGCTCTCCATAAAACCACTAGAAACTTGTAAATTCCCTGTTTATTCTCTATGCAAGCCCTAATTTACAAGACCCCTACTACTGGGTTGGCCAAAAAGTTCATTTGGGTTTTTCCATAAGATGGCTCCAGCAGTGCTTACTTGTCTTTAACTTCATTCAAAACAATTTTGTTACATTGTATTGTGACAGCTGTCATATCAGCGTGCATTTTTTAATAAAACATGAAAATTGGTAAGTTTTTGTGTAGCCATTTTAATATTGAAGGTGGAAGAAAATATGCAACATTTTCAGTATATTATGCTTTATTATTTTAAGAAAGGTAAAAATGCAACTGAAACGCAAAAAAAAAAAAAAAGATTTGTGCAGTGTATGGAGAAGGTGCTGTGACAGATCCAACGTATCGGAAGTGGTCTGCGAAATTTTGTGCTGGAGATTTCTCACTGGACGATGATCCACGGTCAGGTAGACCAGTTGAAGTTGCTAACATTCAAATGAAGACATTGAGAACAATCAGCGTTATACCATGCAGGAGATAGCCAGCACACTCAAAATATCCAAGTCAATAAAGTTAATGGTGAAAACAAAAAGTGTGTCTTATTTTATGGAAAAAACTAAATGGACTTTTCGGCCAACCCAATATAGTTTTGTAATGGTGCTGGCAAGAAAAAAAGGTGAAGAAATAATCTGACACTATTTTTTATATGACCTGTATTTCTAAGAGTTGTGCTTCTACTTTGTCAAGCATATGGAATATAAGTCACCTAATTTTTTTTAAAACACAGTAAACTTTCACCAGTATTCAATACGAGAAAGTTCCCATTTATCAGGGGACACTGGGCAACAATTTTTGTTGTGATGGGATTTGACCCTAGAATGGATAAGCAAAGCTTTGCACAACCATGGATGAAATGGGAAAGAGGAAAAGGAATATCGTCTGGCTTTGTATGTTCTCTTCCTCTTCTCCTTCTCCTACTTGTTCTTGATCCTCATCACTGTCACAGAAGCCAGTAACATTTCTGAGTGCTTATTCTATGTGCCACAAACCTCTACATGGATCAGCTGATTCATCTTTATAACACCATAAGAGAGGTGTCATCTTTATTTTACCAATGAAGAAAATCAAAGCTCTGTGTGTAAAACTGATTGACTAGAATCATCCAGGAGTAAATGGTAGAGCCAGGATTTGAACAAAAGCCCGTCTGAATACTGACTATCTTAACTAGTGGGAAGGATAGAGGAATCATGTTTCATATGTTGTTTAATTTTGATTTGATTTTATCCTCTTCACATCCATCTGAGACTGGGATTATTACTCCCGTTTTACACACAAAGATCTGAGGCTCAGAAAGGTTAAGCAGATTGTGCACGATCACACAGCTGTGGTAGAGCCAGCATTCAAACCCTGCCTGTGAGCTCTCTACTGCCCCATGGCAATTAACAGGCTTTTGGAGCAATAGAATCATAGACTCTTGGAACTGGAAGGGGACGTGGCATAATCCTCTTATTTTGTAAGAACTGAAACCCATTCTTTTGAAGGTGGGCTGATGAAAGTAGGGAGAGGTGAATGCCACTCATTGCTTTAAGCCATTCTCTAAACACCTGAATTGAGGATTCAGCAATAAAAAGATGTGCTCCTCACACTAGCAGATAATACAGTACTGTGTGATGGGAGGGCAATCAGGGACACAGTTGTATCACATCCATGTTGGGGGGCCTGGGGAAGGCTCCTTGAAAGGAGTGATGCCTTCACTGTGTCTTAAGGGGGATTAGGAGTTACCAAAGCAGGGATGGCTCGACCACATTCCACGTTGTAGAACAGCATGTGCAGAGGCCCATGTAAGAGAATGGGGAAGTGACCACACTGAGGATGGGGAAGGGAGTCTTGTGGGCCACGGTAACACATTTGGACTTCATTATGAGGGTACTGGGAAGCCACTGGAGGATTTCACAAGAGAGTGACATGGTCATATTTGCAGTTTAGGAAGACCATTCTGGATAGGTGTGTTGCTGCCGTAATCCAGGAGACCAATAATTATATTCCAGACTAGGTGGTGGCAGGGTGGGTGAAGGGTCATGGAGGAATTTGAATCATTTTAAGGAGAGTAATCTGTCAGAACGTGATGATTGATTGAATGGACGCAAAAGAGAAACTGAAATTAAGGATAACACTCAGATTACTGGGTTGAGCAATTCTCTGTGTGAATAGAAGAGAGAAGGAGCAATTCTGGGATGAACAGCATGAATTCAGCTTTGTGCATGTTGACTTTGAAGTTCCCGTGGGGCAGCCAAGCAGGGGTGGCTTCTAGGCTGTTCTGAAACTCAGAAAAGAGCACAGGACCAGAAATGAAGACAGACATTGTTAGGATGGATGTGGTATTTGAAGTCACAGGCCTAGATTAGTTCACCCACAGGAGGGAGCACGTAACGCTGGAGGAAGGGAATGCGAGAGAAGGCAGGAGAGAGCAGTATCGCCGATGCAGAAGAGGAAAGCAGGAGGCAGGGTGCCCAGGACGTGTGTGTGTGCTAATACTCTGTTAGAACAACTGTGGGCTGATACCACAAGAGCAAACTTGGCAATGCCCTGGTATTGCAAAACTGACATTTCATTGTTTTTCATAAGGAAACAAAATAACTTTATTTCACAAGGAAACGAAGAGGGCTAATCAGAGCCCTGGAGGAATGCATGTGTATACATATAACAATTTCAAATGTAAAGAACGTTTTCCTTTCCTTCATTTAGACTACTTAAAATTTGAAAGAGCTTTTCCCTTAATCTGTTTCCTCCCCCACAGACATATATTTGGGTAAGAAAAAAATCGTTAAAAAATACTCCTGGAAAGATAGTGCTGCAGAAAGCTCTGAGAAAAAGAATTATAAAAGTTCGGGGCTACACTAACCTCTGGATAGCATCATAAGCCATCACAAACTTGCTGTTCAAACTCAACACAGTACTTTGTACTTCCCAGTATACTTGGATGATCTCATTAGCCCCTAATGTGGTTGCAATGAAATAGATGGCTCTGGCATCACCGGGTTATTGCACTGCTAAGAGAAAGTAATAAGCAGCATAAGAGAGGCATAGAGGAAGTGTTACAGAAATTCAGAAAAGAGAAATATTGCTTGTGTAGGAGGGCGTGGAAAGAAGAAAAGGCTGAGCTTGGAAGGGCTAGGAGCACTTCTGAGTGCTTCCCACATGCGCATTACTGAGGTAGGCACTTTGTGTGTCATCTCATTTGAAGAACTTGAGTGTGTTTTCAGTGATAGAAGTGGGCATTCTACACGGAGGGAGGTGGAAACGTTGGTATTCATCACAGTGCCTGGCACTAAATGCACAATAGCTATTAATATTAGGGTGACCGCTAATATTAATTGAATACTTCCTGATGCCAGTGTATGCAAAGACCTTTTGTACATGTTGCCACATTTCAGCCTCAAAACAACTCAGAGAACAAGATATTGTAAGTCTTACTTACACATAAATTCAAGTGAGTCACCCAAGTAAGGCGCCTCGTAAAATACAAGTGCCATACTTGCTAAGAATTTCAAAGAGAATGTTTAATAAAGGATACAAAGGGGAACCCCCCCAAAAGCCGGAATTATCTTCTGAAGGGCAGGCCCCTTGTCACATAGGCTTCCCCCACTAGGTGAGTGTTCTAGGAACCCACCTGAATCAGGGTACCAGCTGGTGTTGTTCTGAGAGGCTGCACTTGGCTTCAGTGCATTTTTCAAAAAGACTCTTTCAACACATTTTGCTATTGCATGATGGGTGATTTATGAGCACACCTGCCCACACTGCACTGAGCGTTCAGCAGTTTTTGACCAAAAATGGCATGACCCCCCGGGCCCCACCCTCCCTATTCACCCAATTTCGGCCCTGAGATAATTTTTTTGTTGTTTCACCAGATGAAAAAAGTCCTCAAAGGGAAAGGTTTTGCCCATGTGGAAGAGGTGAAACAAAAAACAACAGAAGTACCAAAAGGCATCAAAATCAACAAGTTCAAAACCTGTTTTGAGCAATGGAGAAAATGTTTTGATAGGTGTATTGCATCAAATGAAGAGTACTTGAGAGATGAAAAGTTTAAACATATAAGAATAAATACACAATTTTTTTAATAAATAAATTCTGGGTTTTTTGGCTCCTCCCTCATATGTTTGTAAAGGTATAGACAATATGAATACAACCAACAAGAGATGTTGGAGCACCCAGGACTAGCAAAAACAGGGAGCCATTACCAGCCCTAGGTGTAAATAATTCAAGGAGCATCATCAAACAGTTCAAGCTGAAGTGCAGTAAATTGGCCACTTCTTTCCAGATCATAGAAGTTAGGAATTCTAACTTCACTGCTTTTGTCGACATCTTTACATCAAACATGTACTGGATGGTTGTCTCGTCAGATCTGTTGATCACTTCTGCAGCTACTCCGATCAACATTTGGAATGACAACATTTGCAATACAAGGAAACACTGTGAGGAGCTGGAGAGAGTGGATGGCCCCAGTACAGCCTCCTTGTGCACTAAATATTGCCGAATGCTCTTTCTGAAAACACTGAGTTGCCTTTCTTTTGCATTTTTTAAAGAATATTCATAATGTCATGAGCTAAAAGTGGGCTTGGAAATATGCGCCACTTATTCCCACGCAGGTGGTTGCATTGGGTTATTAGAGCCCAGCCAGGAACCACCAACCAGAAGCTGTGATTACAGGAGGATGCAGCTGTGGCTAGAACCATGAAAGGGCAGGAAGGCAGTTAGAGGAATTAATATGTTGACCTTTCCCCCCTCTTGCCCTCTAATCTCCTGTAAGTGCCTCTCATCAGCCAAAGCCAACAATAATGGGATCCCAGGTGATACTGTCCAGGAAGGTCTGTCCTCCAGGGCTTAGAGCAAGACAGAAGTGGTGGAGCATGAGTCTGGAGCACAGCAAGTTTACACAACTAGAATGAAGGAAGGCCAGGAGCCAACATCAGGTACATGATGCCTTAATCACTGCTTTTACGTATTCCTCTACCATACATATTGTAGGTACTTGGTAATTATTTGTTTAATGAATGAATTCCTAGAGGGAAGTTGAAGAAACCAAAGTTAGGAGGCTACATGTCTTGACTTTAGGAACCAGAGCCCTGGCTACCACGCAAGCATCCATCTCCTAGCCTGTAACCCAATGCTTGCCCATTCGACCAAACATCACTCACTCCTTGGATGTCAAAGGAACTCTGTACCAATGGGTTTCTGTCACAGTAAAGGCTTATATGCCAAATTTAATGACTCCCATGTGGGGACACTTAGGACTTAGTGTCAGATCACAGGCTTACAGTGCTTACTTGATCCAGTATGTCTAGCACTTGGGATGGATGAGTACACCCTTGAGTCCTCAGTCTCTTTCAGGATTCTTACCCCAAACACCCATCACCAATAAAAGTAAGTCTTGTGTTTACTAGAATGGAATAAGAAAGCAATAAGGCAAGAATGTCTCTGTTAAATCCTGAAATAATTGTTATCTAAAATTGACTTCAAAGGCAGGTACCAGCAATATTATCAATGAAAAAGAAGAAAAAATCTCTCTATCAGTCAGTGTTCAACCAGGAAAAGAGAACAAATCTAGGTATTTCAAATAGAGGGGATTTAAACAGGGAATTCATCGCAAAGGTTTTGAAATGTGTGGAAGAGCAAAAGGAGCACTTTGACCATAAGCCCCACACTATCGTTCACAATTACATACAGTGCCTAGCACAGTACCTTGCATGTAGTAAGGGCTCAATAAATATGTGTTAAATCTATGATTAAACAGATAGGTGAGATTTGGTCTGTCAACCTAGGAAGACGATGGGCTCTGTTGAAAGCATCAGGATGCCCGTATGACTCTGATAATTCAGTAACTGTGGATATGTGGTTTGGCCTTTGGAAGGAAGTCATGTTCAAAGCCTTCTGCTCAAACCTGCCAAAGGATGACACTCACTGAGTACCTACTAGGCGCTAGGTGCTATTATAAGCACTTCTCAAAGCACTTTCAATGATTGATTTAGCTTTTATAATAACCCTATGATAATGTGTTCATTGCTTCCCATTTTACAGATGAGGATGAAACTGAAGCAAAGAACTTTTAAGTAACATGTCTAGATCATACAATAATAAAAATAGGAGAGCCAAGCTTCTATCCACAAAGTCTGGCTCCAGAAGCTATACTCATTCTTCATACCATATGTCTCCATTGCTCAAGTGATAAAAGCTTAGCACACCTATCTGCCTTTACTTCCCATTTTCCCCATTGTACTCTGGGGAAGAAACCAGCTAGCTATTTCCCGGACCTCTTTCGTCTTCCTTCTAGGCCCACAAAGGCTATATTTTCCAGACCTTCCCTGTGGCTATTGTACCTACGTCACTGAGTTCTAGCCAGAGGAATGTGAGCAGGGATGTGGTGCATTGTCTCACACATAGCGCTGCCTGTCTTTCCCATTCTTTCAGCTTGAGGAAAGTGAGCATAGTGAACTTGATGCCAGATTTTGAAGAGCCGGAGCCACAAAATGGAAGAAGGCTGGATCTCTGAATGTTGGAGAAAAGTTGGGAACCAATCAGGAGTGTGTGTGTTAGACTTCAAGTGAATAAGAGATACCCGCCTATCAACTTCGTGCCATGTATGTGTTGGAGCTGTTTTGTTATAGCAGCTAGAGTTACCTTAACTGATACATATATGAATTGAGCTGATCTATTGTTCTTTGCATATGTGTATGGCTGTAGCACTCACTTTTCAGTAGAATTCTCAATTATTAACATCCTAAAAGTTATTCCATGCCTAAATAAAATCCAATTGCCTTTAGGCAGCTTTCTTGCATTCCCACTAGCCTCAGTGGTACATCTTTCCCCAACTTCCTGTAGCATTTTGTGGCCTCTACCTGTCATGCACCCTATCATATCTCCAATTTGGGATGTCTTGTTTTTCCAGTGAGATTGTGAGCTCTTGTTTTTAAGCTTTTTGGTCAAGAATCATGTTTTAATGCTTTTTGTGCAACTCAGAAGTGCATATTATGCCTTGGGAATTTTCAATAAGTATTTGTGGGGGAAATGAATTTATATTAGGCTCAATCAAATCCATTTTCCTAAAAACAACACTTCATGGCTCAAGCAGGAATGCATGTAAACTATAATTTACTGCAGTTGGTGTTTTTACTATTCTCTTCACTGATACACACATTCTAACACTTTTTGACAACTTCTTGGAGGAGACAGAAGGCGTACTTATCAAATCTCAGATGACACAAAGCAAGAGGAAATAAATAATGCACAAAATGACAGAATCAAAACTAGGCAAGTTGGGATGAACCAGATAACATTTAATAGGGATAAGTACAAATTAAGACTTTTAAAACCAGCAGCCCAATTTTATATGGTCAACATCAATGCTTAGAGAAAAAATTGCAGGTTTTAATTGGCTGCAAGGCTGACATGAGCCCAAAGTGGTATACAGGACTCTGTTCATAGTTGGGCTCAGGGCACTGGGTGTCAGGCAAAGCATTAAGGTCTGTAACAAGGTACAGGCATGAATTAATGTGGCTAGGTAGAGGCCAATTGGAGGTGGGTGGAGCCTCAGTTTGGGGTAGAGGTGTGAACAAAGTTCCATATTTTAACCTGGGCAAGCTCAGCACATGGGCCAGCATTCACCTGTAGCATTGGTTGGAA
This sequence comes from Macrotus californicus, assembly GCA_007922815.1. NCBI lineage: Eukaryota > Metazoa > Chordata > Mammalia > Chiroptera > Phyllostomidae > Macrotus > Macrotus californicus. The sequence continues at coordinate 10,203 of VMDR010010406.1, read as the reverse complement.
TGCACTGTCTGAGGATACCACTCAGTGATTTCTGACACTAAGCTGGTGCCAGTGGGGCAGCCTGGGTCACCTTAAGTGTTGCCTCAGAAGTAGAACCTAGTAAAAAAGGTTTGTTATTTTCCTTTTGGTCCCATTCCCCAGCGTCAGCGTCAGAGCTGTCCGTCACTTAAGACCCCTATTTTTTTTTAAGATTTTATTTATTTATTTTTAGAGAGAGGGGAAGGGAAGGAGAAAGAGAGGGAGAGAAACATCAATGTGTAGTTGCCTCTCCCATGCCCCTTACTGGGGACCTGGCCCACAACCCAGGCGTGTGTCCTGACTGGGAATCAAACTGGCAACCCTTTGGTTCACAGGCCACCACTCAGTCCACTGAGCCACACCAGCCAGGGCAAGACCCCCAATTTTTGAAGGTGAGAAATACCACATCATCTGGGTAAATTTAAGTTTTACCCTTGGGAGAAGGGAGAGAAAGCAGATCACATCTCCTCTGGGCTCCCTTAGCGCAACTGTTCCACCATCCTCAGATAGATCTGCTCCCAGAAACCCTTATTTCCCAAAATCTAGGATCAGGGTTCTAGTAAGGAGGCTGTGACCTGATCCTTGACACTAGACCACCAAAAAGCAAATACAATATTCGTCAGTACAATTGGAAGCCTAGCATCCGGAACACAGTTTCTGCTGTTTCTTTCTGTGTGGTGTGAGATCACACAGGAAGAATTGTTTCTTTTCAGGATACCATGATTTGAAAGGATTATTGGTGTGTATCAAAAGGAACATGACCAGAATGTTGAAGGGACTTAGAAACCAAATATCTAGTTACTTTTTGCTGGTTCCAGCTCAAGGCCTGGAAGGTGTCAGGATGGTGGGTGGGAAGAGAGTGTAGGCAGGACATTCGAACTGTCTGCAGACCAGTGAATGCTCTCTGGTGAAAGGACACCAGCATGTTCGGTAAACCCAGGAGGCGGAACTCGAACCACTGGGGTATAAGGCCAAAGTGAAGAAGTTTTTAACCGTATTGCTCTTCACAAGTGGAATACACCAAGTACATGAGGTTTAAAATGTTTAATAAAGATCAATGGCTGCCATAGATGTTTTCACTGTAATTTGGGGACATTGAGTAGGAAGTTAGATGAGAGGGTTCCCCGGGTTCCATTCAAATCTAATGTTCTAGGATCTAATCAATCTTTAAATTAGAAATGTCCTACAGAATGTGAAGAAAAGATTATCACCTGAGATTATTTTGTGTTAATCTGGTTTTTAAAGTGGATATCTCCCCCAACCCCCGAAGAAACAGAACACCTGGGTTATTTAATCTGCGACATATAAGATGGGGGAAAAAGAAGTTTAGTACCATTAAGAAGGGAAAGGCCCTCTCTGAAGGGTATGGTGAAGGAACGTTCAACAGACACCACGGGAATTCCACAGAGTTGTACAGGCATGAGAGGAAGGTCAGGGAGGAGGTCGGAAACCCTCTCACCCAGGGACAAGGAGTTGTGATGCTACACCTCCGACCCCGCACAAGGTGAGCCCATGTCTATTGTGAGGAAAGCACGTTTGGTCTTTGCCTCCCTTCGTCCGTGGGCCCTGCAGACACACCTGCCAGAATCACATTGTTTGTGAGACCTGATTGTCCTTGAAATACTGTTGAGTATCTGTGCCTCTTTTTTTCCTCCTTGTGTGTGTTTCGCGAGAACTCTTCCTCCTTCTCAAAGACGGGAATTCAATCTTTTTATATTCTTGCTTCTCACGTGGGGTAAGGGGCCATTTGTAAAGAAAGTCAAGAGAATGTGGAGTTCGGTGAGAAGACAGCCTCCCCTTAAGAACTGGGGGTGGAAGGTAACCACGTGCTGGGCAACCTGAGAACAGGAGAGTAGGGACAGATGTCAAAGTATGTATCCACAAAAGAACAATCCCATCGTTTGCCGCCTGACCACCAAGAAGCCTTCCAGCTGCCATCTCCAACTTCGCCTACTAGACATGTAGTGTGCACCTGCGCCGGAACACAGGCAGCGTCAGGTCCGGGTGCGGTGACTGTTCGCGGAACAGGTTCCCGCACCTGCGCCCACCTCTCACACTTCCCGCTCCACGGTTGCTTCCCCCAGCCCCACTGCCGGTGCGGTGCTCGCCACTGACACTCCCCCTCGGCTGCAGCAAAACCCCGGAGCGCCGGGTGGGCGCGCGGGCCGGCGCCCGGGGCTCTGGGCATGCTCAGTCGCGCGGGCAGGGCTCCGGGCGCGAGCGGGCGCCTTTAGCACCACGTTCGCCGGCTGCCCAGGGGAGCCGCCGGGCGCTCGCAGGCTCGGCGCGCACTGCTCGCGGGAGGACCTGCCGCCGCTCGCAGCCGCCGCCTCGCCGCTGCCCCGAGCCATGGCATCACTCGGCCATCCCGCCGCCTTCGGCCGAGCCACCCACGCCGTGGTTCGGGCGCTGCCCGAGTCCCTGTGCCAGCACGCGCTGAGACGCGCCAAGGGCGACGAGGTGGATTTCGCCCGCGCGGAGCGGCAGTTTCAGCTCTACGTGGGCGTGCTGGGTAGTAAACTGGGGCTGCAGGTGGTGACGCTGCCGGCCGACGAGAGCCTGCCGGACTGCGTGTTCGTGGAGGACGTGGCCGTGGTGTGCGAGGAGACGGCCCTCATCACCCGACCCGGGGCGCCGAGCCGGAGGAAGGAGGTAACTGCCCGCCGGCGACGCGAGGGGCGCGGCCGGGGACGCGCGCTGGGCCCTCCCCTGATGCTCCAGACGGAGTTGCCCGGGGAATCGCGGAACTGGCCCCCGGGCTAGTTCAAAACTTCCCAGTTGGGGGCGAGGGTGTGTATAAGCGAGGCAGAGAGAGAGAGAGAAGCTCATTGTTCACGCCTCCCTGCTGCTGGCGCAGCATGGGTGCCTTGGAGAGGACCCGATTGAGTGTGGTTGTGCAGACTCGGGCAGGTGGGTGGGGTGGGGAATCCATCTTACCAGCATTTTTGTTTGTAAAGATTACAAAGCAGCAAAGACAGTACAACCCAGAGTGTTTCCCAGGGAAGGGTGCTGCTCCAAGCAGGCGGGTGGAGGCTGGGCGAGGACTCCAGGGAGTAATGCCACCTGGTGACACTGGACCCCCCAAGTCCTGCCTGGAGCCGGGAGTAGGGCGGGTCAGATGAATTAACGGGGTGTCGGTGCCCACAGACGTAGGATGTCTCAAGTTACTTTTCAGTGGTTGAGAGCGCGTCCGCAGAAAGGGACTGGAGTGAATGAACACAAGGAGAGTGGTTTGTTGGTGCGCTGGGGTCAAATGTGAGCCTGAAACAGGCTAAGTTGAAAAGCTGTACCGGACTCTCAGTGTGTGTACGTGCGTGTATGTGTTTAATTAAAATGATTGTTTCACAAATTACATAGTTTTTATCCTCAATGTCTTTTAATTCGTAACAATTAGATCGTTTTGTGTTCTCAAGGGATAGTGACTACTTTAAAATATTGCAGCTGTGAACATGGCCGTGATTGCTTTAAACACACGGTAGGCTTGTGGGAAGAGACGGATAGAGTGAGATTGGATTTAAAAATGACATGTGGGCTGGGTGGGATTTCTCTCACTGCCCTCTGAGAGCCCAGGCTCCGGACTCTGTGTTGCTATTGGCATGAAGAGGCATTGCAGAAAGCTGGTGGTTTCTTTCATATCTAGAGGGTTAGGGTTGTTTTGTTTTGTTTTGTTTTTTCCCTAATTTGCCTTTATTCAATTCATTTTGCAAATGCCTCATAGCGCATACTCTACACATGCTTCATTGCTTGGTTGATAGAACCTTACATGTTCTGGGGGAATAAGCATATTCCATTTATTTCTCAATGAGATAATCAGCTTTTTCCTTTTTTTTTCACCGTACCTTAGCAGAAAACCAAAAGAGTAACAGGTCTGATTCTCCTAGCTCTTTTATCTCCTTTGCCGTGCCTCTCCATCTCTGAGATGACCTGCTCTATTTTAAAGTGGTAAGCACGGAGCTCCATTTGAATACTTTCTAATGTGTCCTAGGCCATATAGCAGAGCTGTGGTTTGTACTTAAAGGGGTAAAAGAGATTTCAAAAGCCCTTTCGAAATAATACTCATTTAATGAGCATAGTAGTTCAATTTCCTGTTAAGAGACCGTCACATATTTAATCATCCATTTTATTTTATTCCTATAATAAAACCTTGCAAATTTTGGCCTTCCTGATACTAAAGTGGGCAATAATCTTTCTTCCTTGTCAGGTTTTTGAGGCCTACGTTTTGAGTTTACTCTTACATCAGCCCAGTGGTCCACTGCCAGAGGCCACATAATGTAGTAGACAAGAACATCAGACTGTATCTAATTCTGTGGTGTTGGGGAGTATCTCCTGCCTCAGTTTTCTCACCTGTAAAGTGGACATATAACTACATCATAGAGTTGTGGTAATGAATTTATTAACACATTGCGTACCGCATAGAAATCTCTAAGACATACGCCAGGGACCACATATTTTTGGGCAAACTGCACATTATTTAAATCATCATAACTACAGATCGTCTCCAGGGTCGTCAAAACAGTCATCCGCATCTTCGATCTCACTAGGAATATCTGATAAATTATCATTAAATACTTCCGAAGTGTATCAGTTTCATTGGTTTCCTTCCTTTTTCTGAGAGGGGGCATTTCTAAAAGTGCCAGGAACTTGAAGACAAAGACTATTCGAATGACCAAAATACAATGTAACTGCAATGCTTTATGGGTTCGTGCAATTATATAGTTTTTTGTAGATTGACCTGCACAGTTTCCACCAATGAGATCGCTTCATTCGATGTGGACAAGACAGTGTGTTGACATCTAAGGTCCATAACAGATGGTGCGCAAAACACGCAAAAACTCATGAGCGGTACGCAATGTGTTAATATACCTGAAATTTACAGGACAGGACATTTGATGAACATTGGTTATTGTTCATTTAACAATGAGTCATGGAAGATTTACTCTTTCTTGAGCAGTAAGAAGTCTGATGTACACTGATGTAACTAACGTGACATTTTCCCTTCCCAGGGTGAAGGGGAGTCACCTTCACGCCTTAGGTTCCATCCTAATCTATGTAGCACTGCCTCCCAGTTTGAGTTTCCTGCTGGTGTGTGGTCTCCCCAAAAAACACCTTTGCCATTGCACATGATCAGGATCACCAGAGTAACAGACCTCCCAACCAAGTCGTTTGGGAATGGGTGCTTCTGGAAAGCAGGCCAGGCAGAGTAACCAGCTCTGTTTCAACGCTTTCGGAGCACCAGCTCTTATCCTCAGTGGTGTGAATACATGCTTGTTGAGTGACTGAATGAATGAATGAATGAAATGCTAATTAGCTAATACCAACAAGCTGATGATAGTTACTTTAAGGCCCTTGTTGGAAGGTTTTTAAGGTATATTTTTAATATGATACCTGCCTCCCGAACTGTGAAATTCCACAGCCAAGCATTATCACTGATCCCCTTGCCTACTGTCTCCTCACCCTCCATTCCGTTCTCCACATGTGGCCAAGCTGGTTTTTCTAAAACTCAATTGTGATCCTGTCCCGCCTATAGTTAAAAGTCATGAGGGGCCTTTAATGAACTTGACAAACTCATTGAGCTTAGTTCTGTTTGCCTTTCCAGCCTCCACTGCACCTCTGACCCCACCCCAGGCGCCTCAAGCTCACCATGGTGTTGCTTTTCTGGGTATGCATTTGTTTTTTGCCTGGGCTGCTCTTCTACCTTCCTCTCCTCCACTTTACCTAGTTGTGCTCATGCTTCAGTTCTTAGTTTACTATTCCCATTAATATTATTAGCAAATTTTTATTGGGTGCTTGCCATTTACCAGACATTCTGCCAGATTTATGACATGAATTTCAATGCGTGCTCACATCAGCCTTTAAGCTCAAAGTAGCATTATTACTACTTTAAATTAATGAAATTGAGGCTTGGAAAGATTAAATAAATTGGCCAAGGTTATAGATTGAAACCAGTGAAACCAGGATTTGAACTCAGGTTTGCAGGACTCTAAGGCTCTAGTCCCAGTCAGTGTGATATTAGATACCACTTTCCCAAACATAAGATTCACTCTCCTTATATGAGCACCTGTAACCAACCCTGTGTCCTCCCACCACATGGTGATTGCCTGTTTACCTTTCTGTATCTCCCACTGGTATGAAAACCGTGAGGGCAGGGGTCATGTCTGCCTTGCTCAACACTTTGTCCCCAAGGCCTTGCACACAATAGCCATGCAACAAGTATATTTTTGAGCAAACGTGTCAGTGATTTTAGACCAACCTAGTTTTTCCTTGTCGTGACATAGCTGGTGGTTTGCAAGCATTCCTACTGAGTAGAATCCCAAAACTTTCATTACAAATGTAGATGTTTCTCTTTCTCTCCCTTTCCCTGTCTTTCCCTTTTGTTGTTGTTTTGTTTTAATAAAATTCCTGAGAATTTCCTTCTTAATCAAAGCATCGTGTTATGTTTAATGAGTTTTCTTCCTTGGAAGAAAAGACTAGGAATGGAACTTAAGAAAGTAATCCTTCTGGAAAAGCTCTGTGTTTGCCCCAATGGGACCTCCAGAGATGAATAAATCACAGGCCCTGTCTGCAGGAAGCTTAAGTTTTAGTGAAGAAATTATCTGTACAGAAAGTCAGAAAGGTTAATTGTCTAATAACTTTGTATCTCCAGAAATCCAAATATTTTAATATGTTTAATACTTTGGAAACAAATACATTAGCCTTGGTAAACCAATCACATTTTAATTGACTCCAACGTACTTTTTAGAGGAAAAAAAAAGTCAATTTCTAAATGTCAACGTCCTATAAACAGATATGTAAATACTGAAGTAAGATAAGTGACGGGGTGTGAGGACGTTTTTGTTTTTTTTTTAACTAAAAATTTGGGATGGATTATACTTGCCCGAAGTACCAAATTCAAAAGGCGCAAGAGGACATGCGTGGAAAGCATGCCCCGCTCTCCATTCCCGACTCTTGCACCTCCTCAGTTCCCTTCCACAGAGGCAACTACTAATGCCATGTGCTTCAGTTTCCTTCTAAGAGGATTTCAGTGCCTATTATGTGACCATCTGACAAAGCTTACTCAGGCAAAATTGTGAAATATATCCTGTGCCCTTTTGCCCTTCTTGCACAGCTCTTCTGTCCTCTCCCGGGTACCAAGTATTAGCCTGTCAGGTACTCTGTCCAGGGGAAAGAACACACAAACTCATCCTCACGAAGTGATAATGGCTTTAATTACCCTTTTCCAGAGCACTTGCATCATTAGGGACCTCTTAGGAAGAAAGCAGTGCCTAGCACAAGGTAACAAATTTCCTAAGTAGAACTGGACATGGAGTGGGGCATAGGGGTATACATGGAAGAGATGAACAATACATATTGGGATAGGAAGTCCCCTTCTTTGGGGTCACCTAACTATTCAAACCTTTTGGTCCTGGGTTTGTTCTTTGGTCAGGTAAAAGCATAATTATGCTGATCCCAGAGGCAAGGTGAGCATCAAGATCATATCTAATGACTAGTTAACATGTGCCAAGTTGTGTGTATGTGTGAGTCCCAAAAGGTGGTATTTATTATTATTAACTCTATTTAAAAGACAATGAAACTGTGACTCAGGTAACAAAGGTTAAATAACTTGTCCAAAATCACTTAGCTAATAAGTGACAGATCTGAGGTCTTCATGAGAATGTGAAGGTCATTTTTGTTTGAAGTGCTTGTTCCCAGTTGTGGTTAATCATTACAGAACATTAAATCAATATATTAAAGTGGAATAACTAACTGAATCCCATTTTACACTTTAACAATATATGATCTAACCTGGATATTAACTAAGTGAATTATTTTACTTCCCTTCTCTAGGTTGTTTCCATTTTAGCTAAAAATAATAATTCAGTCATTTACCTGAAACCCCCAAATTGCCTGGGCACAGTTGCACATAGTTGTGTCTTACTTACCAGAAGACTGGATGACTGCTTTTTAAAATACACATATTTCTTTAAACTTCTGTGTAATTTCAGGTGAGAAAACTGCCATGAACCATAATTAGAAACTACTTTCTCACCAGGATGGAAAGTGAACCTGCTGGAGGCTCCCCGCATGGCAGCAGATTAGTGCTTCTTGATAAATTGTCCCCTCCAGCTGGTGAGAATAATGCCACCTTTCAGTTTCAGCTCTTCTACATGGCCTTAGCAATAAGCATTTGGAAATTGGTGTGTCTTGGAAACTGGGATGCATCCAATAATGTAATCTATTCCCATGCAGTTGATCCTGAAAGCCTTGAAATAAAGAACATGATGAGTAGGGAGTAACTTCTATTAGATACGATTAGTGAAAATGAGCTTTCTGCAGAGATTCCTAGAATCATTAGAGAATCATTATAAGACTAAGAAGGCAGGGATGGATCTCTTACAATTCAGATGTGCTGGAAAATTGCTTTTGCATGTTTTTTTATTTCTTAACGAGTTCAGATTTTTTCAAAATTAATTTTATTATAGTAATGGTAAGTATCCATCTGTTAATATAAACCGTAACACACAAAAATCTACTTAAGATTTTTGAACAAATAGATTTACTTTCCACTGTCTTTCATCATAAATTAATTATTCATGGCCTCTTATGAACCTCAATATAAATTTGGTGATGCATGTTTAAAAAGTGAGCAGTGGTTATTATTTATTTTATGGCATTTGTTATTAAAATCTGTAGCCACTTCAGAAAGCCCAGCTTTCTGCCTGGAGATCTGGACATATGTTAGAGTTCATTTCCTCAATCAAAACTTTCATAATTAAAGATAAAATAACTGAAATCTAATGAGAGAATGAAAAGTTTCATTTATATCTTAAACAACACAGTGTGTTGATTGTTTACCCCAAGTAGTCCATAAATATTAATTTATCATAACTAAATCCCTGATGTTTCATCAAAATGCTCCCCTGATCTTTGAGGCTGGCTTCCATTGCTTCCCTAAACTGGTATAGGTATTAAATCAGTCAGAGTCCTTCGCTCATTCTCATAACAGGGGCTTTTCATTCAAACAGACTGGCGGATTTGTAATCTCAAACAACAAATACCATTAAAAAATGTGTGCATGTAATGCCATCCTAAGTTCACTTCGTCATTGTCAAATAACTTAATATTTGAAAATATATAATGTCTTCCTGAAGCTGAGTGCTGCAGGAGCAGTAGCATCACATGGAAAGGAAGAAATCACCAGCCTTTGCTTATTTTTTAATTTTTCATGTTTTTATTAACCTATGTACAGTTACTTGTCTTTGGGTTTGTTGAAGCAGTAGGTCAGACAGTTGCCACGATAATGTCTGTCAAAGTGGCTGGCCATAAAAACTCCAGCGCCACATTCATATGAAGGGCACTCCCGATGGAAGCAACTCATTTTGCCATTTTCATTCACTTGGTAGTATTTCAGGACAGCCAACCTAACCTTCTTTCTCTTATGCTTATTCTTCTTGGGAGTGGTGTAAGACTTCCTCCTTTTCTTAGCACCACCACGAGGTTTCAGCACAAGATGAAGAGTGGACTCCTTTTGAATGTTGTAGTCAGACAAAGTACATCCATCTTCCAGTTGCTTGCCAGCAAAGATCAGTCTTTGCTGCTCAGGTGGAGTCCTTTCCTTATCCTGGATCTTGGCCTTTACATTTCCTGTTGTATCTGAGGGTTCAACTTCAGGAGTGATGGTCTTCCCCGTAAGGGTTTTCATGAAAATCTGCATCTTGGCAGCAATTCCACTGCAGATGGTGGATCAGAAAGGAAGATAAATCACCGGACTTTAAACTTGTGTTCCTAAATGTCTAGATCATCCAGGCAGATATGTCCAGAGAAATCAGCACAGCAGAGTATGAAGATAGAAGTACATTTAGCATAATGCTCTCTAGTTCCATCCATGCTGTTGCAAAGGGTAGGAGCTCCTTCTTTCTCTCTGCTGTGTAGAATTCCATTGTGTAAATGTACCACAGTTTTTTAATCCACTCATTGACTGATGGGCACTTAGGTTGCCTCCAGCACTTGGCTATTGTAAATTGTGCTGCTATGAACATTGGGGTGCATAGGTTCTTTTGGATTGGGCTCTTAGCTAAATGAAATAAGCCAGGCGGTGAGGGGCAAATACCATATGATCTCACCTTTAACTGGAACATAATCAACAAAAGAAAAAAGCAAACAAAATATAACCAGAGTCATTGAAATTAAGAACAATCTAACAATAGC
>VMDR010010405.1:0-30884 GCA_007922815.1 Macrotus californicus | reverse complement strand
ACTTGACCTTATCCGGGAAGCACTTTATTTGCCCTTCCATTCTAAATGATATAGCTTTGCTGGATAGACTAGTCTTGGATGGAAGTGCTTGCCTTTCATGACTTGGAATACTTCTTTCCAGCCCCTTCTTGCCTGCAAGGTTTCTTTGGAGAAATCAGCTGATAGTTTTATGGGCACTCCTTTATAGGTTACTGTCTCCTTTTCTCTTGCTGCTTTTAAGATTCTCTCTTTATCTTTCATCTTGGGTAATGTAATTATGATGTGCCCTGGTGTGTTCCCTTTTGGGTCCAACTTCTTTGGGACTCTCTGAGCTTCCTCGACTTTCTGGAAGTCTATTTCCTTTGCCAGATTGAGGAAGTTCTCCTTCATTATGTTTTCAAATAAGTTTTCAATTTCTTACTTTTCCTCTTCTTCTTCTGGTACCCCTATGATTAGGATGTTGGAACGTTTAAAGACATCCTGGAGGTTCCTAAGCCTCCCCTCTTTTTTTTGAATCTTGTTTCTTCATTGTGTTCTGGTTGAATGTTTCTTTGTTTCTTCGAGTCCACACCATTGATTTGAGTCCCGGTTTTCTTCCCATCATTGTGGGTTCCCTGTACATTTTCCTCTATTTCACTTAGCGTAGCCTTCATGTGTTCATCTAATTTGTGACCAAATTCAACCAAGTCTGTGAGCATCCTGATTACGTGTTTTGAAGTGTGCATCTGATAGGTTGGCTATCTCTTCGTCACTTAGTTGTGTTTTTTCTGGAGCTTTGATCTGTTCTTTCATTTGGGCCATTTTTGTTGTCTTGGCATGCTTGTTATGTGTAAGGGGCAGAGCCTCAGGTGTTCACCAGGGCGAGGCAACCATGTCGCTGTGTTGTGACGCTGTATGTGGGGGAGGGCTCCGAGAGGGAACAATGCCACTTGCTCTGCTCTCTGCCAGTTTTCAGTGACTTTCTGTGCTACCCACAATCAAATTGGGCCCTTCTGGTGCTGATTCCGGGATGGGTAGGCTTGTGTACACTCTAGGACCCTGTGGGTCTCTCCAACGAGCTCTCCTGTGAGGCCAGGAATTTCTCTCGCTGCCACCACCTGAACCCCCACAGGAGTTTTCAATCAGAGGCTTTGAGGCTTTATTTCCCCGGGCTGGAACTCTGGGTTGCATGGTCTGTCTCGCTCCCCAGTTGTTTCTCCCAGTTTATCCGCACATGGGTGTGGGACAGCTGGTCTACCAGCAGCCACCTTGCCCAGTCTGCCGGCCACGCCTTACCCGCTTTGGACTGCCAGCCGCCACCTTGCCGCAAGTCCTCTCCACCCGGCTGCCCATCTCTGCCCCTCCTACCAGTCTGAATGAATGTTTCTTCTTTAACTCCTTGGTTGTCAGACTTCCATACAGTTTGATTTTCTGTTAGTTCTGGTTGTTTTTTGTTTTAAAATTTGTTGTTGTCCTTCCTTTGGTTGTGCAAGGAGGCACAGTGTGTCTACCTGTGCCTCCATCTTGGCCAGAAATTCTCTATACTTTGCTTTCTTTATCATTTTTTCTTTTAATTAAAAATAACCTTTTTATTGAGATATAATATTTTTACGGTTTGATGAATTTTTATATATACACTTACCCAGATCAAAATGAAGAACATCTGAGCCCCTTTGAAGACTGGTCCTACTATTTTGGGAGAACATAGTAGGTCTGCACAATCTGGCAGGTACCCTATCTTCAATATCTGCCATATTATTTTCTAATTGTATTGCTGCATCATAAAATATAAAATTGAATGCAATTCTCCCATTTTTTTGTCACTATTTGTGAAGCAATCACACATATCTTCTTATTCCTTTGATAAATATGTGCTTAATTTTCTCTTTATTTCCGAAGGATATTAATTCTATTAGCCTACTCTACACTGGCTCTTGAGAGCAAGGAGTGGTCTGTCTCCCTCACTCATGTATATGAAGCCCTTATATGCTTATGAACATTTGTTGAATGAATGCTGAATAGGTACACGATGTTGGGGTGGGGAGAAGGCATAAAAAACAATAGGAGACATGTTCCAACTTCAGAAAGTTTTCTATCGTGTCAATGGATTGAGAGGAGTTTGGCTAAGGTGCATTCTGAACGTACTGGAAGTACTTTGTAAGTAATTATAAAACAAATCTCATCAGTGCAAAGTTATTTAACATTGACTCAAGCTTCAGTAGACTGAAAACTTACAGGGACCAGAGGAAGCAGAGTGAAGAGGTAATCAGAGTGAGAGCTTAATTAGAGTGATTTCCTGGATGAGGAGTTCAGGTCTTGAGAGATACAGAGAGAATAGAGAAGAGATTATGCCAGATTAGTAGAAAGATTTGAGCAAAGCCTAAATAGCAAACATCTAGCCAGTTTTGTGAAGTATAAGCACATTTTCTGATTGAAAACAAAAGACAAATAAGAAAGGAGGAAATAAGAAAGGTGAGAAATAAGAAAGGAGGAAGAAATAAGAAATAAGAAAGGAGGAAGAGAAGTAAAAATAAAGCCAATTGATGGAGGGCCCAAGTAAAAATAGGCTAGCATTTGTATTGTGCCAGTGGATACACTGCAAACAGCATTTGCAGAAGCTCATTCTGACAGCTACATGGAGGGCAGAGAGAAAGGTTAAAGGCAAATAAAATAATTAGGAGCTGCTTCCACAATCCAGATATGAACCTTATTTTGGGTGGTTAGTAGTAGTGATCACAAGCAAAGACATTCACCTAAGAATTGTCCCAAGATTTTAGAAGGTGAAGGGGGTCAGGTGTTCAAAATCACACCAGAGATACTGGTATTAGAGAAATGGGGAATTTGGGACGGGGTGACCACCTGGGGGAGAAACTGATGGTTTTAACTTACTGTTCTCTTTGGTGTTGGGTATGTTTTGTGTCTGGTATTTGGGTAACACCAAACTCACGTTTAAAATTACTGGACCACAGAGAAGAGAGGTGGGTAATCCCACTCCATTCCCTGCCCTGGAATACTTTGAAGTAATAGAGACTATTTTACCCACACTTGTTATTTTGTAGGCACAGCCGATGTATTTATATGTATGCCCTCCAGGAGAAGTATGAAAGAGACAATTAGGGATGAACCTGAAGAAACTGGTGGGGCCACCATTTTCTGATCAGGTGAAAGGAGCCTCTGCAGCTGAGAGGTTAGGCTGAGCCTTTGCAAACATTTGAGCATCTCTGACTCAGAGCCGCTAAAGGAAACACTAGAATCTCCCACAACTGCACGTCAGACCTTAATAATACCAAAAACTAGACAGTAGGATGATTGTGTCTCTTTAAAAGGTGCCAGATGATTAATAGCTGTGTTTATATCTTATTTGTGGACATGCCAGAAAAGATAGATACAATCAGAACACATTCTTCAGGGTGGGAACTGATCACAGGCTGGAATTTATGAAACCCTCACATGCCATGAACAGCATTCATTTTGTAATTCTCCAGGTACATAACTGGTGGTCTCTGTTCCCTAAATCATCAAATACTGAACATTACTGGAGGCAAAATAGCAGGGTTGAAAGAGCAATAACAAGGTCTGGCATGACCATTTTTAGACAGAGTGGGAGAGTACGCACTACCTCTGGAGTCAACAGCTGACCACGCATATGAAAATAATACAGCCCAACCAGGCCTCACCAGGCTCCTGAGGGTACATCGCGTTCTCACAGCAGCAAAGAAGGAAACATAGGAGTTAGGTGGAAAGAAGTTCTGCCAGGAATTTTTCCAGTCAGTTGTTCAGGTAATTTATGTCACTGAACTATACAATTTGTCATCTTCCAGACAGCACAAAGCAAAACAGACACGTGCAAAAAAAAAAAAAAGGAGAGAGAGGGAAAAAATAATCAAGATGAAGCAAGGAATAATGCTTTTTTGCAATGTGGGACTTTAAATGCAAAGTGTTGTTGCCCATGTGTTGTTGTTTTTTTAAATGTAATGGAGGACTCCCAATATATTTGTGCCCACTCTGCAGATGTTAAAAAAGAAAAATCTTCTATTGTCACTAAGATATCTTAATGTATTTTTTAAATTTGGCCATGGTGCTTCATTTTTTTGGCTTCTCCATAATTGATGAAGCACATAATGAAGTTAAGAGTTGTTGCTTTGCTGCGAGTACACACCAGAGCTAGGCATCCACTTTTGTGTTGAAAGATCCTTGGATCAACTACACTGATTAAATGCTAGTGCTTACCCAAGTTCACAATAGATTATTAATCTTAACCTAGACATAAATCTAACTCAAGACATGAAACAAAGAAACTTCAAAAAATATGAATCATTCAGGCCTACTTGGCCTTGTGTAAGTCAATCTTAGATCTCAGTTGGTCAAAAATTGTTCGAGTTGAAACAATATTGTTGTGAGAAGCGGCATAAAAACTATAGCAGATGCTGGAGAAATCCAAAGGAGTTTCTTAAATCAAAAGTAATACAACTAGCCCTGCCTGGTGTGGCCCAGTGGACTGAGTTGCCGGCCTGTTAACCAAAGGTTGTTAGTTTGATTCCCAGTCAGGGCACATGCCTGGATTGCAGGATGAGTCCCCGGCTGAGGTTGTGTGAGAGGCAACCACACATTGTTGCTTCTCTCCCTCTTTTTCTCCCTCCCTTCCCCTCTCTCTAAAAATAAATAAATGGCCCTGGCTGGTGTAGCTCAGTAGATTGAGCACCAGCTTACAAACCAAAAGGTTGTCACTAGACTCCCTTTCTCGCTGTCTAAAATAAATTAAAAAAATATTTTTAAAAAAGTAATATAACTAAAGTTGGAATTGTCTCTAAAAAAGATTGTGAAAGAGACAAACAGGGTCTTTGTGCCTCCCTCCTTTCAGTGAACATTACTTCCAGGGCCTCCATTCAAGTTCAGATCACTTCAGTCTTGACCATGTGCATGATATATTAAATTCTGATCATCAGAGCATGACATTGGGGCATTTCTCTCCAATGTGGCGAGAGGGGCAGGCTACCATCCTTCTACTGGAGAGCAGGAAACACGATCTTGATCAGTATGAGTGGCTCACTTGTGGTTTCTGGTAAGCCAAGCAGTGTTCCCATGCCATGGAAAAGGAAAAACTGAAAATAAATTTTGAGTTTTTTTTAAAGTTGAGACTGTCAATATTCTTATAAAATACATTATGTGGTAATGACCAGAAAAGACCAATGTGTAACCACATATAACCATGGATTATACACATTATACATTAATACAGTAATAATGTTATGCATTAATATAGTAATGTTATACATTAAGTGGAGCTGTGGAACAACAAGGAGCTTAATTAAAGAAAAGAGATGGCCTCTGTGTAAGCCGGGAGTACGAAGAATTAGAACAAAATTTCAGGGGTGTTTTGTAGAGGGCAAAGGGCAAAGAAAAGGTGATCAGTAGGCTGTGCAGAGGATCTTTAGAAGAGAAGAAATAAAAGATAAATCACAAGGCCCGCTTGCCAATCAGGATAAATTATAGTCTGTGTTTGCAACAACAAAGGATCTTTGAGAAGAACAACAAAAACAAACAAAAAAAAAACACATGTGGCCATTCATGTACACACATACTCTATTACTCTTTGTTCCCAGGGATCTTTGTTTCCTCTTTCTGTAGAGAGATTATTGAAATAAAGATGGGGAGGAATGCATCCTTTGAGCTTGAAACGACAACAAAAGTATTTTCTCCCTTTGGTATTCTTGACATCCCTTGTACTGCCATGGAATTTGTTTGGGGTGGTTAGACTGTGTAAAAGGGCATCATTTCTTAAGCCCAGGAATCCCTCTGCAAACAGTACTGGCAGAGTTGGCTTGTGCTAAGGGCAAGTTTATTGTTCCTTCAGATCTAACTGTTCAACAAGCGAAGGCAAATTAAAATTATCTCTTCAACTAAAAATAAAACACACATAAAAGTAAAAATAAGTGACCAAACCGAGTTTACAGTCAGTGGTATGCAAGTTTCTTCAAGGAAAAACATTGAGCAGCAGATTTCAATGCTTTCCCATAAATTTCAGGTGGGGAGGAATGTTCTAGCTTACACTCACGAGAAGGGCACATTAGGGTATTAAGAGTACTGTAATTCAGAGGTACTCAACACCCACATCAGAATACAGACTAGCTCCCTGATCTCAGACTAAGTCTAGAAGTTTGTGGGTTCTAATCCTCTACTGCTAAATGCACTCCTACTGCTCAGTGCTGCCTCGCCAAACCCATCCTACCCCCAAAACCAGCCTCATCCACAGTCGCACATTCTTTCATTGACTCATTTAACAAATATTTATTGTGCCTCAGGCATGAGCTAGGCGCTCTGTTATGCTTTGAGGGTATCAAGATAAAAAGACACAGAATCAAGCGTGGGAGGGACATGTAAATCAACAATTAGAGTGTAGTGTGATAGCGCACTGTGATGGAAGTATGCCCAAGGAGACCACACAGGTGGGGGCACCTAGCTCAGTCTGGAGGCAGCAGGGGAACTGGAGTGTAGCAATTTAGGAATGAGTGAACATAGTACTTTCAGATTAAGAATTTCAGGAGTACAAGAAAGAACAACAGGAGATGATGTTGTCTGCTTTAGGGGATCATAAAGACCCCCTGCCTCCAAGTGTTTCCTCATTAATTTGATGCTTGAAATAGTCTCATCTGTAATAACTTTGAATTAAGGTTCTGTTAATACTGAAATGTTTCTTTAAAAAAGTAAAATATCTGAGTATTATTTGCCATCAGCATTTTAGCTTAAATTAGCAAGCTCTGAGGGAAAGAAACATTAGACAAGAAAATATTTAATAAAAAAAAGTCAAAATTAGCTTAGGCATAAAAGGTTTATAATGGACCAAATCTGTAGGACACCCAAAGTCATGGAAAATGGTTCTGGGTGCTTGATAAAATCAGTACCAACTGAGAAACAGAAAACAGAGAAAAGGAGAGTATAATAAAAAAAGCAAATGTGTGTTACCTGCCATTGAGTCAGGTCTGACTCCTGGCAACCCTGTAAATGAATGATGGTCCACAATATCTGGTCCTCAAAAGCTCTGCTCAGCTCCTATAGACTCATGCCCATGGCTCTTTTTGTGGAAACCATTCATCTCATATTTGTTCTTCCTCCTTTCCTGCTGCCTTCTACTTTTCCCAGCATTATTGTCTTTTTCAGAGAACTCTGCCTTCTCATGATATGCCTGAAGAAGGACACCAACATCATTATCACTGGCTCCTTTAGATAGATGTCATGGCACCAGAACGCCCTTGCCATAACAACATGTTGAGGGAGCTGTTGAGGGAGAAGCACTCTTCTGAAAGGTCTCGCCTGTTTTATGATGCCTGAACACAGAGTCAGCACATAGGCTTTCTTCATTTTATGCTGCCAGTCAAGCAGTCCTAGACAGAGCTGCTGAAATTTCAGAGGGCAAGTGGATCACCTGGGGGATCTTGTAAAAACTGAGATTCTGGGCCAGTAGATCTAGGGTGAGGGCCTGAGAATTTGCATTTCTCACAATTTCCCCAATGATGCTGAGACCATGCCTGGAGTCACTGGATCTAGGAGACTGGCTTTGGCCTTTCTCATATTTTACCTCTTGCCCCCATCAAGTTCAGGTCCTTTTGCCTCTACCCTAGAGAATTGTTTTGCGGCTCCATCCATTCTCCACATGGGCCAAGCTGGTCATTTAAAAGGTGAATATGACCATGTTATGCTCCTGCTTAAATCCCTCCAAAAGATTCCCTTTCCAAAGAAGTTCTTTTAAAAATTTATTTTAGTTGAACTCTTAATACAGAAGCTTTTTTGAAATCCAATATTTGAAATGTATGCAAATGGCACTGCTCTGGGGAAGCTAAGAAGAAAGGTCTGAACTCTCCTCACTTGCTCAGCTTCCCCTGTCTCCTGGGAGGAGCTCTGGGATACCTCCATGTAACCCTGGATTCTGATGAACCAGGAGTCTAACAATGAAGTCCGAAGCTATTTTAGACCAAAACCATTATGTAGCTTTAAAGAGGTTACTGTCATGTTTTCTTCAGGTAAGTGAATATAAAACTATCTCCTCAGAGAACGGTTTTGAAGATTAAATCAGATCGTGGGCACAGCATGATCCCTGGGACATAGTAGGCACTCACTAAATGCTGTTCCACTTCTCTTAAAAGTTTATAGTTAGATATGCTTTTCTTTTCAGAGATTTTATTCCCTAATGAGGATAATAATTATGCCAATATTATTGGAAGAGGTAACATATTGACCTCAGTGTGAATGGTCTTGGTTTAGGCTCTTTCCTAGTGAGCAGGCTTTGTTTGGGGGTCAGAATTGCTTGAATAGGTGAAAAGACAACCCCCCGAGCAACTAGAGACAGGATGAAGAGCTGACCAGGAGGGTAGACAGATGTGCAAAATCTGGGGCTTAGGCCATGGAAAGGTGGGGGGAGGGGGCAGCATTGCATACTAATGCTTTTGATGGTTTTCATACTAATATTGAA
Organism: Macrotus californicus; assembly: GCA_007922815.1. Lineage (NCBI taxonomy): Eukaryota > Metazoa > Chordata > Mammalia > Chiroptera > Phyllostomidae > Macrotus > Macrotus californicus. The sequence continues at coordinate 22,459 of VMDR010010405.1, read as the reverse complement.
GGCTGAGAAATGTTGAAAAGCTGAAACTAACCAGACAAAGATCTTTGCTGTATATCCAAAGTGGCATGCACACTCAGAGCACCAAGCTTCCGGTTCAGTCCTGTTTGCCTCACTTGGACTATTCGTGAAGCCATAGTCAGGGGAAAGCATGTCCTTAAGCCCCAGAAGGGTTCCATGAGCCTGGGTGCTGTCCCTGTGCTAAAGTGCTCACTACTCAAGGGCAAAGTCGGGGGAGCTTTCTCTCCCACTTTAGTCCTTTTCCTTGACCACATCATCCTCTCCCTTTGATATCCTAACCCCTCTCCCTGCCTCCCAGAGTCCATGCGGCATCTGCCCCAAACGAACTCTCAAAATAGTTTCAGCTTACTGACTTTGGGCATCTTTCTCAAATTGTTCTTCCCATAACTCCCCACAACAAGCAGGTTACACAACAGGTTGGAAGGTGTCCTCAGGCAGCCCAAAGGAGTGGTCCAAGATATATATGAACAGGCTGCTTATTTCTGACAAATAGGACAGCTCTATGTGAAACCTGAGCCTCGTCGCCTAAAGGATTTTGGCTGCTTAAAGTTCCTGGCATTAGACCAGGAAGCCAGACTGAGGACAGGGTGCTCTTTCTGCCCTCACTGCAAAGCATTTCCTCCTCAGGACACTAGGTCCATCCCATTTTGGGGTCACTGTGCCATTCTCTGGGAGCCCCCAGGAGAACAGCCTCAGGTCTTATCAGGCCAAAGCATCTCAAAGCCCCCTGCAGTGTTATTAACATAAAACGATAACCTCCCCCACAGAGTTAATGATTAGTTCCAAGCACTGAAAAGCCAAACACATCCCCAGCTGCAGTGGACAACATGGAGGTGGAAATACCAGCTAGCTGGGAGTTTGGCAAAGCAGGTGAAAGGCAAATAAAGCATCCACCCAAATCCACAGACTCTTGAAGTTGTAAATGTCAGGAGAGTTGCATTCATACCCCAGACACTGTACAGTGTCTTGTCCACCCCCTCCACTGGAAATGTTTTTTTTAAAAGATTTTATTACTTTATTGTTGTTCAGTTACAGTTGTCTGCATTTTCCCTCCACCACTCCCCCCGACCCCGGCCAATAAGTATATCAAAAAACTATGGTACATTTACACAATGGAATTCTATGCAGCAGAGAGAAAGAAGGAGCCCCTACCCTTTGCAACAGTATGGATGCATTATGCTAAACGGAAATGTTTTAGCAGCTAAAAATGTGCACAGTGACAAAAGTGTGGCTGACCGTACCTTTTCACACAATGGGACTGATTGCAACAATGCCCTCAGGAATCCCCACCAGCAGCAGCTGGCTGTCTCATCATCCTTTTACAAATACACCAAAATCAGAACGCGTGCACACAGAAAACATTTCAAGTGAGGAGAAGATGCAAATGGATTTTCCTGATATTCTTCCCACTCTTACTTCAGACAACACCCCACCTCAATAGCTAACAGGACACACCCAGTAACCCTAACCTCACCATTTCTCAAGGGAGTCGCTTTTGTATGACGTGATAAGAAGCAAGGGACTTGACATGATACCCAAAGAACACACAGATGGTCTCTGCAAGTTTTCTGGTTTGGAGGTTAATTCTAACAATTCCTCGAAGAGTAGAAAGGGCAGATTCTAGTCCTGTGAGTTGCAATCCGTTACTGTCCTGGATCATGAACCTTGTCTTCACATGATGCGAGGGTTCTACTTTAAAGAGTGCTTTCACAGGCTGTTTCCCCCTGGCCACACACCACCTGGGAGAGAGGCATGCCAGCCTTGTGCTGTGGCCGAGGAAGACAAGCATGAAGATGCTAAATGGCCCGAGCGGACGTCTCTGTGCTCCTCTGTTGAGCTGCAATGATTCCGTTCAAAGGAAGGCCAGGGAAATGGGGGGGACAGCGCTGAGCAATAACCCCAAACCCTGACTTGAGCACAAGCGTTTGACCCTCACCTAGCAAAGTATTTGTCAGAAGCAACATGAAAGAATTTGAAAGATGCTAGTAAACATGTAAAAAGGAAAATAACACTTTTATTTTCCTCTTTTGATTTTGCTAATTTGTTGTTGTTGATGTTGTTAGCCAAAGACTTCAGAAAAACCACAGTTTATGCCATGAAGTGGCTTCCATTTTGTCAACGGAATTAACAGAAACACGGACTTGCCATTCGTCCCAATGTGTTTTTTCAAATGGAGCCAAAGCAAGAAGAATGCAGAGGTTTTTAGAAGCACTGGGAAGTATGTGTGGGGAAAGGTAATATATTTGAGAGCATTTTGTAAATTGTAGAGATCAATCTATTATTGAAAGAGAATAGAACTTGCGAGCTTTTTGCCAGCATGAAGTGTTTTCAAAGGACAAAATAATAGCTCCTAGAGAGTTTTGTTAGTCCACTCACCGCATCCCTGGATTTTAAGCTTTGAGGCTACCAACCAAGGATCTCAGCTTTATTCAGCCTCAAGTGTCAGAGTCTCACCTCCACCAAACAGTCCACCAGCACCTCCCCTACTCAAAGCTGGATTGACCATGGACACAGCAGACTCTCAGCAGATGCTAATGTATATGAAATCCATTTGTAATAGTGCCTTCATTTAAGAACAGGTGCTGCTGGAATGCTAACCCAGAGATGCAACCACTTCCAATGGCAAAGGGGAAGGGAGGAAATGGTGTCTTCTCTCAGGTGTTAGAAAGACCCTTAAGCCAGCCTCAGTGAGCGCCCTTAGGGTAAAAAGGGGTAAAGGAGTCCTTTCTGAGTATTTTGTTATCCACAAAGGAGAGCTGAGATTGTGGGAATGGAGAGGTTTCCGATTCCATTTGCAAGCTTAGCTATAAAGACCATTTCAGCTATATTATCTAACTGCTGCTATTTCAGTGTAATTTGCAAACCCAGAACTGTTTCATTCATTTGTGCTATGGGAGACTGACGTAGTCCTTGTAAATGAAATTTCCAGACAAGTGAAATATTTTCCCTGAATCACCAACATTTTTATGCTGTCATCATTTCGATAACATTTTTTCTGAAGCACATTGCACATGTTCCTGTCTTATGAAACAGAGTTCAGCAATCATGAGCAGCCTTTTCGTGATGGCTATTAAAATGATTGTTTCACCTGTGCTCCACCGGACAAAATGCCCCCGTGGCCAAGGAGAGGTATGAGACCGCTTATCACTCTCCTCAGGGGCTGCGGGCGGCTGTGCCTTTTGAGTTTGCCTTCTGGCCTGCTTGCTCTGAGTTGTTCTTTCCTTCTCCCTTAGCTGTTACTTCTAATCTGCCCTGGGCTGAAAAACTGAAAATTCCAGGCTTGTCCCAATTGTGTTTGAGAGGAGTGGATCAGCCTCCAAGCAAAGAACTGAATGACTGAATACATCCTAATGATGTCAAAAACATGAATGATTTGATGGCATTGACTTTATACATTTAGAAATGTTCTTTTTCCAAGCTCCTTTTGGTGTGGTTGAAGTTATGAGACAAACCACCTTGGGATGGATGAACTGCTACTGATGTTTCAGCTGGTAGAACCAGTTATTCAACAAGAGAGTATGGAAATCACTAAAAGCAGTGAGAAATGTAAGAGCCCCATGTATAATTATGAAAGAGAGGGGTTTCTGTATTCAGCTGGCATTTGAAGAACCCGAGGTTCACATGATGCACCTCTGGGTTTCCTCATTACTAGAAGGGGAGTGGTGAAGGAGGTGGCACCCAAGGGTGTCCAACCCCAAACAGGACAAGAATGATAGAAATTACTGTGTATTTCCTTAGGTTAAAAGGGAAGGGAAATAAAATACAAAGTTTGTCACTCTTGTACTTTTTTTATGAATTAAAAAAAAGGACTTGCAGCTTTAGGATAAAGTACAAACTCCTTAGACAATTCATGGTCCACCCCTTTTCTAAACTTCCTTTTGCATCATTTCCCCCAGCAAAAATAATGCCACTCCTCTTCCCAGAACCCCCCACCCCCAGCAGCAGCCTCTTCCTTCCATTCCCCCCTCCCCCAAAGTAATGTGCTCTTCTTCTGGGGTCACAGGCTCACTGAATCTGATGGATCGATGGTTCACATCCTGCCGTAAAATTGCACATGCACTTTTCTGGCCCCCTTTCCTGCGCAGTTTGAAGGCAGAAACTTCTTCTCATTCATTTCTGTGACTGCAATGCCCAGCCCAGGGCCTGATGCAGAGATGCTCAAGGAATGAATGAATAAATTCATGTTTTATTTGTGAAAGCAGCCTGAGGGAAATGTCTGGAATGAAGATGGGGCAGTTGTCACAGCTTTATCCCAGGGAGGGTGGTAGTAGGCACACAGGGAAGAGGTGCCAGCGGTTTGCAGATCAGACATAAGCCCAGGAAGGGAGGGACAGATGGACACTCTTCCTCCATGCAGATTCCTGGAGTCATTCCAAAGTCACAGGTGGTCCCTACTCCTCTTCCCAAAACTATGATTGGCTTGCCTTCCCCTTAGTAGGAAACAGTTAATTTTAGAAAGAAATTGTTAGTGACAGAGAATTTTTTAAAATAGTTTTTTGTTTTCTAATTATGTTTTTCAGATGTATAACTAAGTGATTAGACATTATATAACTTACTGGGTAATCACCCTGATATATCAAGTACCCACCTGGCACTATACATAGTTATTACAGTATCATTGACTATATTCCTTATGCTATACTTTTACATACATGTGACTACTTGGTAACTATCAATCTGAATTTCTTTCTTTTCTTGATTTCTCCCCTTTATCCCCTTCCACCCTGCACCCCTCCTTTCTCCAGCATTCCCTCTCTTAGTTCATGTCCATGGGTCGTACATGTAAGTTCTTTGGCTTCTCCATTTCCTACACTATTCCTAACTTCTCTCTGTCTATTTTGTACCTACCATTCATGCGTCTTATTCCCTAAACTTTTTCTCCCCTTCTTCCCCTTCACACTGATAACCCTCCATGTGATCTCCATTTCTCTGATTATGTTCCTGATCTAGTTGCATGCTTAGTTTTTGTTTTTGTTTTTTAGGTTCACTTGTTGATAGTTGTGAGTTTGTTATCATTTTACTGTTCATAGTTTTGATCTTCTTTTTCTTAGATAAGGCCCTTTAACATTTTGTATAATAAGGGCTTGGTGATGATGAACTCCTTTAACTTGACCTTGTCTGGGAAGCACTTTATCTGCCCTTCCATTCTAAATGATAGCTTCGGTGGATAGAGTCATCTTGGATGGAGGTCCTTGCCTTTCATGACTTGGAATACTTCTTTCCAGCCCCTTCTTGCCTGCAAGGTTTCTTTTAAGAAATCAGCTGATAATCTTATGAGAATTCCTTTGTAGGTAACTGCCTCCTTTTCTCTTGCTGCTTTTAAAATTCTCTCTTTATCTTTCATCTTGGGTAATTTAATTATGATGTGTCTTGGTGTGTTCCTCCTTGGGTCCAACTTCTTTGGGACTCTCTGAGCTTCCTGAACTTGCAAGTCTGTTTCCTTCACCAGAAAAGGAAAGTTTTCCTTCATTATGTTTTCAAATAAGTTTTCAATTTCTTGCTTTTCCTCTTCTTCTTCTGACACCACTATGATTCATGTGTTGGAATGTTTAAAGTTGTCCCAGAGGTTCCTAAGCCTCTCCTCATTTTTTTGAATTCTTGTTTCTTCATTCTATTCTGGTTGAATGTTTATTTCTTCTTTCTGGTCCAAATTGTTGATTTGAGTCCCAGTTTCCTCCCCTTCACTGTTGGTTTCCTGTACATTTTCCTTTATTTCACTTTGCATAGCCTTCACTTCTTCCTTTACTTTGTGAACATACTCAATCATTTCTGTGAGCATCCTGATTACCACTGCTTTGAACTCTATATCTGATAGGTTGGCTATCTCCTCATCGGTTACTTTTTTTTTTCTGGAGTTTTGACCTGTTCTTTCATTTGGGCCATATTTCTTTGTCTTGGCACACCTGTTACATTGTAAAGGGGAGAGCCGTAAGTATTCGCCAGGGCAGGGAAACACACTTGGCTGCATTTTGATGCTGTATGTGGGGGAGGGGTCCAAGAGGGAACAATGCCACTTGTTTGCCTCTTGCCCTTTCAGTCACAGCCCCCACTAACCACAAGCAAATTGGGCCTTTCTGGTGCTGATTCCCGGGAGGATGTGTTTGTGTACATTCTAGGACCCTGTGGGTCTCTCCAATGTACTCTCCTGTGAAGCTGGAAGCTTCAACCATTGCCTCAATCCCCACAGATTTTTTTATAGTCAGAGGTTTTGAGGCTTTAGTTTCTGGTGCTTGAACCCTGGGTTATGTGGTCTGTCTAGCTCCCAGGTTGTTCCTCCCTGTTTATCTGCACAGGAATGTGGGACTGCCTGGTCCATCAACCACCTCCTTACCCTCCTAGTCCTCTAGCCACAGCCTCTCCATCCCAGCTGCCTGTCTCCACCCCTCCTACGGGTCTGGATGAATGTTTCTTTAACTCCTTGGTTGTTGGACTTCCATATAGTTCAATTTTCTGGCAGTTCTGGTTTTGGGTTTTTTTTTTTTTTAATTGGCTGTTGTCCTTCTTTTGGTTATGCAAGGATGCAAAGTGTATCTACCAATGTCTCCATCTTGGCTGGAAGTGAAAATCTGTACTCCTTAACCCCTTCACATTTTTCACCAGCCCCTTAAAACCCCTCCTACCTGGCAACTGGCAAAATGTTCTCTATGTGTATGAATCACATTTTCTAATGCTGCCCTCATTTCTGATTTATGCTGTCTGCCTTTGTGTTATCTATAGGGGAATTTTGAATCAGTGTTGTTTTTTAATGTGAATTGATTTAATTTAGGGATAGCCTAGATACTGTAAAATGCAATCCCAAGTATCTTTGTCTTAGAATTCAATGAATTTTAGCAAATGACTATGTCAGTGTCACCTACACACCTAATATTTCTGGCACCCTAGAAAGTTTCCCCTTGACACTTTCTAATCAATCTCTCCTATAGGGTGATTTTGTAAAAGTTAATATATATCTAAAATGCTGGCTCATATGGAGGATGCATGCTAGTCAAAGCAGATTGGCATTATGTGAATGAAATCATTAGAAATCAAGACAATGTATTACATGATCTAGCACTAAATGAAATATTTCAGTTTACCACCATGCCATGGATTTAGAAAAGCAATATGCATTAAAATGTCTTCTTGGGAGTTTTTACAAATTCAGATACTTGGGCCTACCCAGTACCATAAAATCACAATTGCTTGGCAGAGAATCTCAGAATACATATTTTAAGTAAACCTCCCAAGGAGTTCTGATGGGCAGTGGGGGCAGAGGGTGGCACAAACCACACTCTAAATTAAGGTGATGGATGGGTAACCCAGTGCAGGAGAAGTTAAGTGGCTTGTTCGAGATCACATAGTCCATTCATGGTGTAGCCTGCATTTTGGGAAGAGGAGTAAGAAAGGCTAGGATGACAACCATCCACACTGACCCCCAGTGGGGTGTTCACAGGCCAGGGCCAGTCCCAGGTCACAGTGACACCAGGACAACACCCTGGTTACCAGTTCTGGGGACAGCATAGGGTTGGACCCTGTGCAGGGTCTGTGAGGCCTCGCAGACCCACAGCTTTGAGGACTCATTGGTGACAACAAAATCCATCCCTACCCAATTCTTATTCTGTCTGGACAGCTCATTCTGGCAATTGAGTTGCTCCATGGGAGGATGGCAGGCTTGGTCTACACCACATTATCACTCAGTGGGATGCCTCCTTCCCATGTGCCAAATGAACAAGTAAGTCAAGTGTCAGGACAACCAACACCAGTGACTGTTAGCCCAACCTCCTTGGCTCCACCGCCATGCAGGCAGTATTTTGGTGGCACTTCAAGAAGAACTGTCCTTTCTTTCCCATACAGCTGATTTATCACCACAATGAACTGTGCCCTGATGAAACTTTGATCTTCCTAAGTGTCAGTTTATCACCAATGAGTGGGCCTCCACAGATGAGGCTGTGGAGAGAGGAAGAAAAAACAATATTCTCCAAAAAAGAGCAGAGTCTCTTTAGCTCTCTGTTCCTCTCCCCTCAACAAAGGGTAACACTGAGTGACCAGAGTCCTCTGGCCTGCATGCAGGGGGTGTCAACCCCAAATCCAAGGGGAGATAAGACTTGAGAGCAGCCAAGAGGCCTTTACACAGCCTCCAGCTGAGAGCGTGACTTATATCTAGGCAATGTGCAAGCATCCTCCAGCCTCTAGTTTCTATTCAGCTCCTATCACAGTCCCTGACGATGCCCTCTACTCACAATTATGGATCAGTGAGATGGGATTCTCTGCAGGGGTCTCAGAATCACCCCAGTAATGCCAGAAAGCCCCACTGTGAGAGGAGACAGATGATGAGGTATCTCTAGTCCCTGTTGGGGTCCTGCTGCACCATGGCCCTGGGTGAGCCACTTCACCTCTGGGCATTAATTTACTGATTTGTAAAACAGAGAGGTTAAAATAAGTTGCCTTTCAGTTCCATCTGGCATGGTGGGTTATAGTCCGCCCCTCCCAGGCCAAGAACCTTGAATTTGTCTTGTTCTCTTTCCTACTGGGTACAGGTCCATCCACCAGGCACAGAGCCAAGAAGGGCAAAGTTCTGGCTATCAATCCAGGTAGGAAGGGAGACACCTGTTATAAGATTCTTAATGCTAAAGCTCTTACTTTGCTTATCTTTGCATCCTTACGACAAAATAGGTGTTCAATACGTGCTTGTAAAATGATTATGTAACTCATTCCTGACTTGCTCTTCTATTCAGAGAAACACGGTGTACTCACCAATATAAATTAAAAATTAATTGCAATCATTACTGTGTATCTTGAGAAATTTTTAAGGAAGAAGGCCTAATTTACAACCCTCAGAAATTCTTCTTAAAACTCTTGTTCTCATCTTTCCAGCTCCTTTACATACCTATTGCTACTCATGAACTTTCAAAGCTTTACTCTAACCCTAACTGATTTAGCTTAGTCAGTTAGGTGTAGCTCAACTGGTTGGGTGTTCACCAGTTTGATTCTCCCTTCTTCCCCTCTTTCTAAGAATAAGTAAATAAAATCTTTTAAAATACATAAGTAAAATAAAGCCTTACCCTCAACTCAGCATTCCAGTTTTCTACACACACAGCCTCCTCTGGTCCTAGCTTTTTAAGTTCCTCCTCCTTTCCTCTCTTCTTCCTTAGACTCTCAATTTCTGTTTCAGTTCTCTCTCTCTGCTTTCCCTACTTTACATCATAAAAGCTAGGTGCAAGCAGACAAACACTGAATTATTTCCTTTACAATCATGGAGAAGTAAGAACTGAGAGAGCAAAAATACTTTCTAGCAGACCAGGGCTGAGGGAAGGAATTGAGGGAAGACCTACAAGAGGAAAGAGGAATGTTGTGGTTCTCTAATGTTCCTTTGAGCTTGAATGGCCCACAAAGCTCTAGGTGTTGTTGGACTCAAACTAGAAGCTACCTGGGTGAAGAAGGTAAATAAAATGTGCATTGGCAACCAGAGTTTATATTTGTCAGTGTCTGGAATGGAAGAGATCTCATTAAATGCGTGATTGATTACATAATTCATCAATTCTAACTGGGAAGAGAAAAATATATGAAATAGAACTACACAAGAGGAAATAAATATTCAACACTAAATTAGAACTGGTGAATTCCTCACTTCATCTGTCAACAGACAAATTCTTCTGGTAGGAAAGTGATAAGGGAAAGCTTTTATCTGCTGGCAGCTGATACCACAACACTGCTCAGGTGAGGTGTGTGGATAAAGGTCTAGAGATAATCCCTATGTTCTTCCCTGCTGTGTTCAGAGCTATCTTTATGGCCTTGAGCAAGTGAAATTTAGTTGCCTGCAATAGCTTCAAGGATTGTTTCTAGATACCTCTAGGTTCAAGGCCAGCAGGGCTGTGTGAGTGCAGAAGCTTTTTGTTGTTGTTGCTATTACAGCTGCTAGTAAAGACTTCATTTATTTGTGAGTAGGTGTATGAAATTGGGTGAACTCTCTGCCAGGCTCTGCCCTGAAGGACTCTGCAGGGGCAGGTCTCACTTTACCATCACTGACCCACATGGAAAGTCTGGACATGGCCTTTCCTCATTCCATCCCAAATAAGCAAATGAGCAAACAAACAAAAAAGAATCTATGAAAGCAGCAAAGACTGAAAGGTTGGTCTGTGAAAATGGGAATTCTGGGCTGTTGAGAAAAAACAAAAACCCTGAGTTAACTGCAGAATAGCTCAGATGGCATCCTCTTCCTGTGCAGGAGACCTTGGGTGGGACTGACACAGCTCACTCCTGCTCTCCTGAGGAGGAAGTGGTCCTTGAGGAGCTCAGTTACTCAGTCCACCTAAGGGAAAAAAAACCCTGGACATCAGAGGACTTGCTTTTTCATGGTGAATGAAGTATTTTAAGGAGCCTTGCAGGACTCTGATAAAAACCCATTATCAGGCCCTGCTGACTTACCAAATTTCTACTGTCATGAATAACAGGGTCTAGTGACGAGAACAAGGGCTTTGGCATCTGCAGGGCTTCATCTATACCTCTTTTTATTTGCTGCTTATGAGTGCTATGGAAAGTGATTTAACTTCTCTTAGGCCCCCTTTTATTACCTGAGAATAATGATAGGTTAATAATAGCAATAATAATGGGTGTGATGTAGGGCTATTGTGAACACTGAATATGAGGTAACAGGTGACAGGCACTTGGCACAGTGTCTAGTACAGGATAACCCTCCATAAAAGTTACCTATTAATCACCAGTTAATAAACTGACCCTTTCAGTCTGGCCCTTCACCTCCAATGTCCTTACATTTGCAAAAACTTATGGTTGGTTTTCTAGAAAGGAAGCAAATCTAGGAGCCTATTACATACAGTGAGTAAATCTCTGTGGTTAAGTAAGTTACTCACTAAAAACATAATTTCTACCTACACTGGAAGCTTCCTGGTTGCTCTTTGGAATTACAAGAGGAATGTAATAATTGTCATAGGAATAAAATAAACAAGCAAACAAACACTAAATAATTCAGACAAATAAGAGAAACCTAAAGGGTTTAATTATTAACTTCCAAATAAGTGGAAACACCTGAACATTTAAATATGCAATAACAAGAACTAGAACCCAAAGGCTGAAATTTTCTTTGACCTTTTTAATGAATACTTAATGGTAAGTCCTATACTTTAAATTCTAGGTGTAGCAAGTCCACTATGCAAGAAGTTAAAATATGAGACATAAAAAAATGTGACTTGAAGTGGGAATTATTTTTCTGAGAGACCAACTTGCTAAGGAATGGTTTGATACTTTTTAAAGAATTAAAGACTATTTCATGGAGAAATGTAACAACCAGTTTTTATTTTACCATTCACAATGTCATTCATTCATTCCTTTATTCATACATGCATGCATGCATTCATAAAACAAGTGCTTATCTAGACTGCTTCAGGCACTGCACAAGGTTTTGGGGTTATGAATGAGACAGGAATTAGACATGATGTCTGTACTGAAGGTGTTAGGTCAGGGGTATAACTGCACACTCACCTAATGCAGGTAATGTGATAACAGGGGACAATGGGCATGTGGGGACATTGTTGCAGGAGCTGAGGTGAGAGGAGGTGCCCTCTACAGAGGACATTAGGAAAAAGATGATGATACCTGAAATCCCTTTTGAATCGGTTCTTAAAGAATGAGTGGGGTTTGTTAGATGGAAAAGAGGAAAAAGATAAAAATCTAAGCACAGAAAACAATATGAAGTGTAAAGTGAAATAGATGTTCTAGGTTTAGCAAAGGTAGATGAAGTATGTTATATGTATGTGTGCCAAGGGGACATGGGGCTGGGAACACGGGGCTTCGAATGCCGTGCTAAGAAAGAGAAAGAAACAAGCAGAAAACGTATGGTGTTAAGACCAATTAAAGAAGAAATTTCTCTCAAGACCAACAAAATACTTGGATATTGGGATAATTACGAAAGGGGACATTTAAGACTATAAATTAAGACCATTTCTTGATGAGCTCCAGAACCAGAGATAAATTGTGCTGTACATTTTATCAGCCATCCTTAGTCCTCCACATATGCGTTTATGCAATTTTTTTAAGATAAGTTGAAAATCGAATAGCAAGCACAAAAAAAGACAACCTAAAGTGGGGAGGGGATATGTTTTGTCGGGTGTGAGGTATCACAGAACAAATGCATAACTTCTCTCACTTTGGTTTAATTATTAAAAGCATATTTTTATTTTTTCTGATTTCGACAGTCATTCAAGTTGTTCAAAATATGGAAATGAAGTCTTAAAAAAGGAAATAAAGCTTTATTGTTCTAATATTGTACATTTAAGGTGCTGTTTTGAAATTGGCTTTCTGTTTTTGCTTCTGTGCCTAGAAATGGTTTCCCTTTCAAGAGATCAAATAAAAAAGACCCTCTTATATTTTCCTGTAACTTATGTTTTCACTTTTCATATTTAATTCAAGTCTATATTGAATTGATTTTCATGAATTGTCTTAGGTAAAGTAGAATCATAGTACATGTATGAGTGTGGCCCTCTTTTTTTTATCATTAAACTATTCATTTATACCTTCATCTTAATGATCAGTTTTGTCCCTTTCCTGTTCTTGTCATCACTGACAGTAGGCTTTGTGTTTTCTGGGTGGTTTTGTTGCAGTCATAAAGTAGTATGGCTCATCTCATTCCTTCTACTCTTGTTATTTCTGTCCCAAACTAGCTAACCGGGCTTGGCCTCTTTGCCCCATTGGCCACCTCCTTAAGTTATTGAGCTGTTGTTAGTAGCTCAGTATGGCCTGTAGAAAGTGCCCCATTTGGGTTCCTCTGAAGGTTTTCAACAAAAGCCAGGCATCTATCTGACACATCCTTTGCTGATCATCCTGAGGACCTTCCAAGCTGAGGATGGGGTGGGACTATCCCAAAATGTTATCTCTCAAACACACCCCCTCCTTGAGCAATACAGACCTTCATTCATTCCTTAAGCAAACAGTGTGCTCCTGATACAGGCATGAATGAGAGGCAGTTTTCCCCCAAGGCACTCACTCATCCTTCTAGAATGCTCCAGAGGAGCTGCTTAGTTGAGCTACCTCAAGAAAAAGACCTCATGGGCTGACATCATGGGAAATTGCCCAATCTCATTTAATTTACTCAACAAATATTTGCTAAGTTCCTCCTATTTGCCAAGAGCTGTGCTGGGTGCTGAGATATAAAACTTCAAGGAGCTGACTGCTCAGTAGAAAACATGAACAGGTGGTCACACTACAGTTTGATAAGAGCTAAAATAGGTTAAAGCTTAGGTTTTCACATGTTAGAGATTCCTGAGTTATTCATCCCCTCCTGTCAAGGACTTATCAGCTGTAGTAACAAAACACATTTCTTTTATATTCCAAGTAATAGCAAATTAATTATAATCTAGTTAGCCTGAGACTCTTCAGAATTCTTTAAACTCCCTTCGGACCTAACGTTTAGAGTTATAGAGGAAGTCAGCTATAGTTGATGAATGAATGCATGAGTAAATGGTCCAAAGAATTAAAAGAAGTAAGGGTTGAGTGAATGATTTGGTCCTCTCAACCAGGAACTTCATCTGGCCACTTGGCCTCACAGCAGTCAACGCCAAGAGCAGCAGCCTGGGAAGAGATAATACGAGCCAGGCACCTCAGAAATCTCTTTTCCTTTTATTCCAGTGATCCAAATCCATGGGGTCCACTGATGTTTGTTTTGGCTTCTCTCCTCTGAAGCCTACGGCAGCTCCTGTGTGGTGGGCTGTTTATTTGACAAATCTTTTAATGGATGAATTAGCAGGCTTCTTATGTGGTCACCTGATAGGTCAGACAGCCTTCAGCCACACACACACAAAATTGGAGAATATGATTTTCCCCCACCTAAAATTGCAAACAACTAAATCTTTATCATACCATAATAAAGTCTTGTGATAATCTGAGCTCCCTCTATCTGTTCCTTTTGTATTAGGAAAAGGAGAGAAGTAAAATTTAGGCTAACAATCTTCCAAGCAGATTTGCTAGAGGAAATTGAAAAGAGGTCCTGAGATTGTTGTATTTTTGTGTGCTTGTTTTTTTGCATTTTGATATTCCCTCCTTTACTCTGGGCCCTTTCATGATGAGTAATCAAGGGCTGGTTTTAGAACAGATTTTTGTTTGCTCATAATCCCTTTGAGATTTTCTCTCTCATCTTCTTTTTCTTCCTCTCTCTCTCTGCCTGGTAACTGACTTCAGAGCTTGCTGCAGTTAGAGACTTAAACCTTTCTCCCCCCAAAGTAAGTCCCTTTATGTCCGATAATTCACACTTCTTAAACAGGCACTATTGTCATTCTAACATGTGACTTAGGTAAGATTGGGTGGGGGAAATAATACATGCACACATTGCTACCCTCTACGTTCTCATTTATTTTTGACATTTTCATTCATTCCCTTAACTCCAAACTGCCATTTATTAAAGCACAAAGTCACACACTATTATATTGTCCAGAAAAATAATTAGAATCTGGTTCTTGTAGCTTTTCTACTTCCCTTCAATTCATTGCTGCTTAGAATAACTATCAACTCTACTCAAGGCTGTACATCGGCTTCTGAGAGAGAAAATAGCACAGAGGAATGTTTCCAAGCATCACTAGATTTATTTAGTGTTTCTCAAGCCTCAGTTTCTTCATATGTAATATGGGGGTAATCTCCACCTCACAACGCTGTTGTAGGGATTGGGGCTAATGAGTGGAAAGGGCCTTCTACTGAGCTTAGTAAGTGGAGGCACTCAGCCATCAGTAGCCATTATTATCACTACATTATCATATATATTATTTGTAGTGTCTTATTTTCTAAGATTTAAATTGTAGCCTAAGTGTCATGTGATCCAGCAAGAAAAATATCCAAGCAACTGCTATGTTTCTTCTTCTACTTGGTGACACAAAATAGGAAGGAGAAGAAAGAAGCAGGCAAGAGTAACACCCTGGAGGAGAAATAGTGAGTGAATTCCAGGTTCCCATTTCTATATCTCCTAGATGCTTTTTCTATATCATACTTATTCTAAAATCCTTTCTTAGCTTCATTATTTTCTTTCCCTCTTTCACTTTTCTTCATTCTCTGCTGTGTTCCCTGAGTTGTCACAACTACATTCTATTCTCTATGCTCCCAGTTGACCTTAGTCAGTCACCCGAATAGGAAGTGACCTGAGTCCCATGGCATAAAACGACAGGAAGGTCTAGTACATGGATGATGGCACGCCCTTGCCTATGTTGTCTTCCCAGGACTCCCAGGCTTGGAATTCCATTGTCCAGAGGCCAATTGTGCATCCCCAGGAAGAGGCCAGACCCACCTTCTCCCCTCCGCCTCCTTCAGGAAGGCTTGTTTAATAAAACACAGCACATCGTCGATTAGGCCTTGTATTAAACCCACAATAAAATAAGATTATTTGGAAACAATTTCCTACCACTATTGTTAGTAGTCCTCTAAGGAACCTTAGTTGCTGGTTAGGTTTTCACTATTTCAAGTTTTTTGTTTGTTTTACTCTATGGTCTCTCCCTGTACAGCTTCATTCACTCACTCATTCATTCATTCAATCACTTATTCATTCATTCCACATTTATTTATTAATTGCCTATTTTATACCAGGAATAATTCTAGGCTTTGGAAATATAGCATCACAACACTGACAAAGCTCATGCTCCTGTGAGATTTGCATTCTACATTGCAGGGGAGATAATAAACAAACATATGAACTGTAAATTAAAGAAAGCCACATTGGAGGTGGAGGAACACTTAGTAAGAAAGGGGGGCCCTGGCTGGTGTGGCTCAGTGGATCAAGCGCTGGCCTGTGAACCAAAGGGTTTCAGGTTCGATTCCCAGTCAGGGCACATGCCTGGGTTGCAGGCCAGGTTCCCCTGTATGGGGCACATAAGAGGCAACCATGCATTGATGTTTCTCTTCCACTCTTTCTCTCTCCTTTCTTCTCTGTCTAAAATAAATAAATAAAATCTTAAAAAAAAAAAAAGAAAGGGGGAAGAGGGGGTGTTATCAACAAGGAGCTGGCATGTGAGAAAAGACACAAAAGAAAGGAAAGATGAGTTAGGGGGATGTCCAAAAGAAGACATCCCAGCACAGCAAGCAATAAAGCAAATGTCTGACATGAGAAAGTGCTTCAAGGGTTCAAGCAACAAAGAGAAGACAGTGAGATTACAGCAGAGTGAAAATTAGGAGAGCGCCAGGAAAAGAGCTTAGAGAAGCAGCCAGGGAGCCATTAAGTAGGGACTTGTCCATGGTTAGGAAAGTGGATTTCATTTTTAATAAAATGGATGCTATTGGAGAGTTTTGAACAGAGATCTGCTGCAATCTGACTTATGTTTTAAAAAAATCACTTGGGCTACATGGTGAAGAAAAGACCATTGCAGAACAAGGGTGAAAGCGGGGGACCAGTTGGGAGTCGATTTCTACAAGCGAGGCGTTAGTGGTGATGGAGTCTGCACACGCTGGTTTGCTCACCTTCTTACCACCAACCAAAAACAGAACTTCAAATACGGTTTCAAATTCTCTGAAAAGATACACAAAAGTGGTATTAACTATTGTCTATTTTAGCAAAGATTTCTTTAAGAGGCCTAATGAAGGAGACTATTTACAGTCCTGTACTGCTTAACAATGGGGTGCATCCTGAAAAATGCACTGTTAGGTGATTCCATCATGGTGAGCATCGCAGGGTGCATTTGCACAAACCTAGATGGTACAGCCCACTACACACCTAAGCTATATGGTATAGCTGTTGCTCTTAGGCTACAGACCTGTACAGTGTATCACTGTACAAAACAACAGAAGATTAAATCAAGCACAAAGAAAACACAGGTTGTATGAGACTGCTGCCAGTGTAATGTGGCTTACTGCTTTACAGCAAAACTCACTGTTTTACTTTTCTTATAGGCAGAAGGAGCACACTGTAAAATATGAGAAAAGTGTAGTATAGTAAATATATTATCATTACACTTTAGTGTGTGCTGTACATAATTGTAGGTGCTGTATTTACGTGACTGGCAGTGCAGGAAGTGTGTTTACACCAGCATCGCCACAGATGCGTGACTAACGCATTTGTGCTATAATGTTACAGTGGCTACAGTGTCACTAGGTGACGGGAATTTTTCAGGTCCATTATGATCTACAGAACCACCATCATATATATATATATGTGGTGCGTGGTAGAGCTAAAGGTCGTTATGCAGCACACACTGGTATATTGCAAACACCATGGCGCATCATTTGACCTTTATGCTCCCCTCTGCTCCCCTTTGATAAATAGCTCTCTTCCTCTGTCCAGATCCTGCTTCCTACTGACTTAAAAATTTTTCCCTCCCAGCTATGCAAAGGTGTTCGTCTCTGTCCCAGCTTCTGCTCCCCAAAAGCATATAATCAAGTCCTCCATAGTGTCCAAGTATAAAGCACCCTTTGGCTAATAAGATTCATTCTCCCTTTAAGGAAATGTAGAAAACTATCCATTGTTACCAGAATATGCCTTTGCAATCTTACTCCATTACTCCAAACAGTTCATCCAAAGTATTTTTTTTGTGGTCTCTGCAAAAATATTCTGCTGGTCAAACTCCTCTACATCTAATTACACCTACATCTAGCATATATTTCTTTCATTTTCATATTAATTTTGTTTATTCATGGCAATGTCCCCCAGCAGATGGAACCTTCCTTACAGGACTTCTTGCTTGTCCCCATACCTTTGACATTGGCACAATGTCTGTCACTTAGCAAACATTGCTGGATTAGAACCCAATGGACTAAAATCATAACCTCACTATCTTTTGATGAACCACACTATATAGATTCGAGGCTGATAGGTTGATGCTTTCGCTAACTTTTATAAACTGCATGCAAACAGAGAACCCAGGATTTCAAAGTGGAGAGACAGAAGTTTAATTAGCAGTAGTTCTTGCCTGAGACAGTAATAAAATCTTCACTTTGCTTTTCTCTTCCTTCTTCCCTTCATTCCTGGGTGGTTTGCACAGGTTTCTGAACCTTCCTCTTGCCTTGCCAATTAAATCATCTGTATTCTCAGGGAAGGGAAGGAATCTTAGTGTTCCACGGAGAATGGAAACTTCTCAGGTGTGGCGATCTAGTCTTTCCATGTTCTATTCAGCACTCGGTACATGTTGCTCTTGGTATCACTCCAGGATATGCACTTTTCCTAGCAATTTGTCTAATCACACTGAGCAGAATATGGATGAATTACCTAATTCAGTAGGTCCTTCGGCCTACAGCATCTGGTTAGACAGCTTTGTACCAATAACTACTGCCAACTGGCTGTCATGTGTTCTACTTCCCCCACCTCCTTGTCAACATCTCCTTGGATGCAGAATTGGGAATGGACGAAAGCCACAAGGCAGAATAAAAAGCCAAAGAGCAGAACCAACACAGGCTCATCTGTGAGATGGAGCTTTAACAAAGCAAACTGCAAAGCATAGCAGATCTCTACCTTCTAGCCTGATCTATAGATAATGCCAACTGTTAAAATCTAGTTTGTCAATATTACTATGTATGTTCTTTATATTAATTAAAAAATAAGGAACTTCAATAAAGCATCAAATTCTATGGCAGGTAGATTATGAGCTGCATGAGGGTCAAAGGCTGGGTCCAATTAACTTAGTGTTCTCCAGAACAATCTTGCACACTTCCTGTCTCTTGGCAGGTGCTGACTTAACTTTTCTCAGTGAATGAATAAATCATCTCCTTTATGCGTCCTCCAGGCTGGCTTTATCTTCCTAATTGTAGAGAAATTATGATTCATCATGTTCTTTAAGATAACCAGGGAATAAAACCTCACAATATTCTTTAGTCTTAACACCAGGTGTTGAGTAATTGTTTCTGCTGTGAGTTTGTATGACTCTCCTCTAGCTCTCAGCAGCTACTATACATTTGAAGATTGTCTTATGGCCACCCTAACCCCATTCCTTTTTCTTAAACCACTTTAGAAAAAAGTGAATACTTCTAATTCCATAAGAAAAAGAAAATCTTAATTAGATGTGTGGATCCTGAAACAAAGGCTTAATGAGGGAGCACTTGTTACCACCCCCAGGATGTTGACAAGGTCCCTCCTCAGCTGTGAATCTCCCACCAGGAGCTGGCAGGGTTCCTACCACCCAGAAGTGATAGACAAATCCACTTTAGATGCCTTGCCCCAAGGGCTACTACAAGCTGAGGAGATAAAGGCAGGCCCACCTCCAGAGCAGTGAGATAGTCTGCTGCACTGGGAGTGCAGGGTGGAAGCAGGAGACCTCCCTGTCGTTGTATTTCCTAACTGCATCCTTTCTGGAGATGCACAGGAGAAAGGTGAAGTCTCGATTAGTCACTTTAAGGGCTCACCATATATCTGCTGACCTTATCTCCATGGTAATTACACAGTAACAGCTTGATGGGCAAATACCCCTGTCTCTTTTACCAGAGTAAAGGAGAAAAGAGACCAGTATGGAGGAAATGTAACTTGTAATAGAAGACATATTGAGTTGGGCTTCATTTTTCATTGACAAGCTCAGCATTCCTAAGTCCAGCTCTTATGAGAAATAAAAAGGAAATTATTTCCCCATGATTTACGACAGAGTAGATGCACCAAGATGAACAAAAGATTCCAGCTTTGGCTTTAGAGATCATCTCTTTTAAATTCAGAATCACACGGTCCTGTGTAGCAAGCTGGTTCTCCGCCGAATAAAGGGTGCTTGCTACATGAAGAGCAAACACAGCCTGTGGCCTCCTAGAGATAACTGAACTAATTCCATTCTCATGAATCATACTTGGGACAAGCCCCGTCCCCGAGCCCCACAGAAACAAGCCACTAGGCTCTGTATGCCTTTCACTCCTTTGAACTTCTAACCACACTCTGACTTCATTTTAGATGGGGTTTCCCCTTTTAACTTATAAGGTCACTAACAAGACCCCATTCATCATGACCTAATGGGGATATGTATGCACAGAGCACAATGATGAGCAGATGGAGCTGAGTGGGGTCCTACCTCAAGGTGAGTTTGATGGGAACAGGCATGTGATCCAAATACTTAACCACTCACCTATGCCTAAGATCTGGTAATGCCATGTCATTAGCCCTCAACCAGAACTTTTCAAACTACAGTAATTTTAAAAAGGAGTCTAGCTCTGATTGATGTGGCTCAGTTGGTTGGAGAGTGTAGTCCTGTAAACCAAAAGGTTGAGGGTTCAACTCCCAGTTGGACATGGGCCTAGGTTGCAGGTTTGGTCCCCAGTCAGGGCTGTTAAGAAAGGTGACAGATGAATGTTTCTCTCCCTCTTGCTCTCCTCCCTTTCTTTCTCTCTAGAATCAATGAGTATGTCCTCAGGTGAGGATAAAAACAATTTTTTTTTAAAGCGGAGTCTAAATCTCATGAACCCAGGATATCTAAAGAAAGATCAAATGGATAAATAAGGGGGGGTGGGGAGTTAAAAGGGTTATCAAAAAGATGAAGAAAATTTATTTCATCCATTAATGCAGTTTTCACTATCTATTGCTCTGAAAAGATTTTCAAAGGAAAACAAAAACTGCTAGAATTTTCTCATACAAAGCAGAGCACAAATATACATGCCAACACATACACACATAATGTATTTAAATCATTTGAATTGGAATATATTTGAAAAGCATTTCCTCACTAACTATTCAAGCCCCAGTGAAAAAGCCTCAGGACTCAAACATAATAATAAATCATCCATTCAAAGGTTTGCATCAGATAAGTAGAGCAAAAATAAAAGCCAGCAGCCCACAGCAGCACAGCTCATAGCTCTTCTCTGTTTGGGTAAATCAGGTGTAAGACTTGCATCTTCTCTCCAAAGTTGGTAAAATAGAAATGCTGACTTTCAGCAGCTGAGTTAAATTTATTAAAACTACAGTAAACTTAGCTATCTCTTTATCATTTCAGAACTTTCAACAGTATTTGAGGCTGTGCTTTCAGAATAACCATGATTATAAAAAATGACTTTGGTGACTCGGGGATACATGTTTTTTCCATCCAGCGTGTATGGAGAAAGAGCCTTTACAGGCAAAGTCCATGCAATGGTCAATATGTCACCTTAGAGCCTAACACGATGCCTCATAGTAGAGGCCAGTAACAAATAGAGAAATGAAAGGATGGTTTTGAAAGAACACCCAAACTAAGTGAGAAGATACTTGAACTAGACAACTTTTAAAAGCAGAACATAACTATTAACTCCTGGGACACATTTCAAATGCTCTAGTCCTTCAACAGGTACTGGAGTGTTCAGGGAAAGGCTTCAGAGAAAGGGCCTATCAAAGAGCAGGCAGTCTCTAAACATCGCTCACTGAATAATGCACTCACATATTCATTCAGTAAACCTTTGTTACTGACTCTACTATGGCAAGTCATTGTGATAGGAGAGGTAGCCATGAGTAAGATCCACTCTCTGCCTTCCTGGAATTAGGGAGATAAAACACATTCTTCCTTTCCCTTCCACTCTTTTTTTTTTTTTATTTGCTTAATAGCCACCAGAATTTACTGGTGGAAAAGCAATGACTGAATCTGCTATGGATATTTGTTCACATGACCTTAGAATGAGGTTTCTCGACCTCAGCACCATTAATATTTTGGACCAATAATTCTTTGTTGTTGAGGGATGCTCTGCTCACTGTGGGATGTTTAGCAGGATCCCTGGTTTCAATCCACTAGATGCCAATCACACTTTTTCCCCAGCCATGACAATCAAAAATATCTCCTGGGGAACAAAAGCATCCCTAATAGAGAACAACTGACTTCGAATAGGTGAACAAAAGAAAATAATGTGGATGATTGAGTAGGGAAAGAATTAAGAGAAATTTAGAAAATGGACAGTCTCTTTTTTAAATGGGTGGTGCAGAGTTTCAGTTGCATAATAATTTTCAACCCCATATTTAGACATTTGCTTCCTGTTAGGATATAAAACATAGCAAGAGATCATTGCTTCTACCTATACAGCAAAACAAATCCAGACATGCTACATAATCGTAGTTTTAAGAAACTCATCAGACACTCTGGAGCAAGACAACCTAAATGAGATGAATTTCATGAAAGCAAGCTAATGACTTCTCCAGCCCTGGCTAATAAGGGTGGGGAAAGGAGCAGTTCACTGTGAATGAGATGAGAAGTCAGCTGAACTTTCGATGGACTTTTGATGCCTGCTGGTCAGCTAGGAGGAGCCCTAATCACAAATTGAGTCTGCACCCATTCTCCAATTTTTTTCCTGTGGGTCTTCATCAAGGACATAGGGATTGTACACAGAAGAAGGCTGGGGATGGGACAGAAGTCCTGAGATAAATTCTTTCAAGGTACAGCAGACTTTCACTGAGGGCAAGCAGTAACTGCCTGTCTAGGGACAGGATAAAAGGGAAAAGAGAGACTTCACAGAGTGCAAAAAACTAGAGGCATGACCAGAGAGGAGAACCTGATGTAAAAATCCAGCAGGCAGACTATTAAGCAGAGAGAAATACCTCAAGATGCAGAAAGCTGAGTTTTAA
>VMDR010010404.1:0-30891 GCA_007922815.1 Macrotus californicus | reverse complement strand
ATCTTTTCCTATTTCAGTATTTGTAGTAAAGATAGGGGCAATGTATTTATTGCAGGTGAGCTTATTGACCGAGATTTGGTACTTTTCTTTGTCTTTCTTTTGAAGCCCCAGGTACCCAGTTTGTTAAGCCAACAGTTGGAGTCCCACAGGTGTTCTCTCAGATGACCCCAGTGAGGCCAGGCTCCACAATGCCTGTGAGGCCCACCACCAACACCTTCACCACCGTCATCCCAGCCACTCTCACCATCCGAAGCACCGTCCCACAATCCCAGTCCCAGCAGACCAAGTCCACTCCCAGCACTTCCACCACTCCCACCGCCACACAGCCGACCTCCTTGGGACAACTAGCTGTTCAGCCTCCAGGCCAAGCCAACCAGACCTCAAATCCCAAGCTAGGTGAGACTTGGGAAGAGGAGCTGGCAGAACTGGGATGGGGTGGTGGGTGGAGAACAGATGATTATCGCTTGGCCAACATAGCTCCCTCCTTCCCCTCTCCACCTGCAGTGAGCATTACCAGCTTTGTCACTGTGAAGCGACCTGGGGTTACAGGTGAAAATAGCAATGAAGTGGCCAAACTGGTGAATACCCTTAACACCATCCCTTCCCTGGGCCAGAGTCCCGGGCCAGTGGTGGTATCCAACAACAGCTCTTCCCATGGCTCTCAGAGAACCAGCGGACCTGAGTCTTCAATGAAAGGTACAATAACCTGAAGGACTCTGAGCAGCCAATCATTCAAAAACATTAATAAATATATGTTGTATCAGAATTCTATACTATGAAATAGGGAAATAAAATAGAATATGGTTGCTGCAATCTGTTCTCGCAGAAACTTCAGTATAGTAAAGGGGATAGCCACTTGTGAAAAGTGTAACTGAATCGTCGGCAAAGAATTCTGTAATGGTACTTTGTGGATGAGTGAGATGGATTGACCGGGTGTAGGTGGTACAATAAAAGATGGCTTCTTGGAGGAGATGGATTTCTGAACAAGGTTTTAAAGTGAGGGTTTGGTGCAGAGGTTTTCATGTACAGAAGGATACGATCAGGAGGGTTTTCAAGGGTGTAGATCAGAGGTCAGCAATCTTTTTCTACAAGAGACCACATAGTAAATATATGAGGCTTTATGCACAATGTGGTCCATATTACAACTACTGAACTTTCTTGTGGTGGTGCCACAGCAGCCACAGACAGTATGTAAATGAGTGAGCGTGACTGTGCACTTCCAGAACTATTTATGGACTCTCGTTTTTGAGTTTCATATAATTTTCCTGTGCCCAAAGATCTTACTCATCTTTTGCTTTTATTTCAACTATGTAAAAATATCAAAACCTGCAACAAATGGTGTTGGGAAAAGCGAATATCTGCGAGCAAAAGAAAGAAGTTGGACCCTTACCATATACAAAAATTAACTCAGTGAATCAAAGACCTAAACAAAGAGCTAAAACTATAAAACTCTTAGAAGAAAACACGGGGGGAAATCTTCACGATATTGGATTTGGCAGTGATTTCTTGCATATGACACCAAAAACACAAGCAACCAAAGAAAAAACAGATAAGTCAGACTACATCAGAACTGAAGTGTTTAGGGCAACAAAGGATGCCTCAGCACCAAAAAGGCAAGCTACTGAATAGGAGAAAATATTTGCGAATCAAGTATCTGATAAGGGGTTAATATTCAGAATATATAAAGAACTTCTACAACTCAACAACAAAGGAACAAACAACCCAATTTAAAAATGGACAAAGGTGTTGATTAGACCTCTCTTCAAAGAAGATATACTATGCAGGTGGCTATTGAACCCTGAAGCAACACTAAACATCACTGATAATTAGAGAAATATAAATGAAAGCCACAATGAGATACCACTTCACACCCATTAGGATGGCTGTTAGCCAAAAAACAAAATAACAAGTGTTGGTGAAGATATGTTGGAAAAATTGGAAACCATTGTGCATTGCTGGTGGGAATATAAAATAGCATGATTTTTGCCATTGATATATTTACTACAAAAAAAAATAAAACACAAAATTACCATATGATCTAGCAGTTCCACTTCTGGGTATACACCTAAAAGAATTGAAAGCATGGACCCAATATTTGTACCCTCATCTTACTCATAATAACCAAGAGGTGGAAGCATCTCAAATGTCCATCAAACTATGAATGAATACACAAAATGTGGTATATACATATAATGGTATATTGTTCAGCTTTTCAAAGGAAGTTCTGACATATACTACAACATTCAAGAACCTTGAGGACATGGTACTAAATGAGCCAGTAACAAAAGGACAAATACCGCATGATTCTATTTATGTGAGGTACCTAGACTAGTCAGATTCACAGCGACAGAGAGTAATGGTTGCTAGGGACCAGGATGAATGGGGAGTGGGGAGTTGTTTTAATGGGCATAGAGTTTCATTATTACAAGATGAAAAGACTTCTGGAGATTGCTTGCACAACATTGTGAATGTACTTACTTGTACACTTAAAATTGGTTAAGAAATAAATTGTATGTTATGTATATTTTACTGTAATTGAAGACAAAAAGTAAAAGCCATTCGTAGCTCATGGGCCAAACAGAAACTGGCGGCTGGCTGGATTTGGTCTACGAGTCGTAATTGCTAACCCTTGGCCTAGAGTAAGAAGAAGAATGGTTGAAAGGAATGTCCTCCATTATGATCTCTCGTGGTTGCCGACCAGCCCTGATATGTCCCTCAGGGAGTGCAACCTTTTTCCAAAAGGCCAGTAATAATATCCAGTATCATCTTATTAATCTTATCAATGCTTCTCACTTCTTCCAGTGACCTCTTCCATTCCTGTGTTTGATCTCCAAGATGGTGGCCGGAAAATATGTCCACGGTGTAACGCTCAATTCCGTGTAACTGAAGCTTTGAGAGGTCATATGTGTGTAAGTGATATCACGTGTGATGGGGATCCAGTTTAAAGAGCTACCACGATATAACTCCTGTCATATTGGGAGCTTGTGAAGCAGGGATTCTAAAATGACTTGGAAGCTTTTTAAAGTGTTGCTGTGTTGTTTGGACTGTTTTAGAATAGTTGCATACTGTGTGTGGAAGGTCATGGGATACATTTAAAGACTCTCAAAAAGATCAGAACCTCTGCAGCCTTAATTCCTTAGTTGTGGTAGGTTTTGAAACTGCACAGGACAGTTTAGACAACCAGAACTCAAACCAGGTTGGCCTCAGTTCATTTTCTGCTTATGTGTCATTAATGAATCAAGAGTTCCCACTTCTAACCTTGTTTTTTTGGTATTAGTCTAGATGCAGAAATTGGAACTTCTTCCAGCTAGGGAGCTCAGAACCAAGTTATGCTAGTGAGTGGTTAAAGTAGCTATGCAGCAGGAAGGAAAAGTACAAGATAACGGTGTTTGGAGTGACACGTGGCTGTAAATACAAATACATTAGAAAAGGAGAGACACTTGGAAATGCTATAGAAAACTGGAGGATGACAGCTGGATGAAATCACCTAGAACCAGAGAGGTTGAGGGGTTAGCATACCCTAGCCCCCAGGATAACTGGAATGATCAGATGTCTTCTTTCTTTGCAGTACTGTTGTCCAGAAATGGTTGAATACCAGAAAAAAGGAAAGTCTCTGGATTCAGAACCCAGTGTCCCATCAGCAGCAAAGCCCTCATCGCCTGATAAAACAGTTCCTGTTGCTTCCACACCCTCTTCAACACCAATTCCTGCTTTATCACCACCTACCAAAGTAACAGAGCCAAATGACAATGTGGGTGATGCTGTCCAGACCAAGCTCATTATGCTAGTAGATGACTTTTACTATGGACGGGACGGTGGCAAAGTAGCCCAACTTACAAACTTTCCTAAGGTTGCCACATCTTTCCGATGCCCACATTGTACAAAAAGGCTAAAAAACAACATTCGGTAAGTTTTTTTTTTTTTTTTTTTTAAGATTTTATTTATTTATGTAGTTTTAGAAAGGGGAAGGGAAGGAGAAAGGGAGAGAAACCTCAGGGTGTGGTTGCCTCTCACCTGCCCCCATACTGGGAACCTGGTCCACAACCCAGGCATGTGCCCTGGATTGAGAATCAAACCTGCGACCATTTGGTTCGCAGGCCAGCATTCAACCCACTGAGCCACACCAGCCAGGGCATTTGGTAAGTGTTAAAGACCCTTGGAGGTTACCTTAGACAAGACTGAAATTTTCTTATGTTTAAGTCTTTTTCTTTGGAGAATGGTCCTGTTATCCACCCTCGCTAAAGATTATCATTAAATCAATAGATAGTACTACAAAAAGTGAAAATGTGGTAATAAATAAAATATAACTGGATAGAATAAGGAAGACCAGTGTATCTCCTTCCATAGAAGTCTTGATTTTAAGAACCTTTTTCTGCATCCAGAGGAAGTAGAGGGAGGGGAGCAGGTAATGTCTGTTCTGTGATTCTGCTGTTACTTGTCTCCAAAGCTAATGATTTTTCTCTGTTTTCTGTACTTTCCCTTTGTACTGTACTTCAGATTCATGAACCATATGAAACACCATGTGGAACTTGATCAGCAGAATGGTGAAGTGGATGGTCATACTATCTGCCAACACTGTTATCGCCAGTTTTCCACTCCCTTCCAGCTCCAGTGCCACCTGGAAAATGTTCATAGTCCCTATGAATCGACTAGTAAGTTTGGAAATTCTTAAACTCTAAGGATGTACTTAGCTCTTTGTCATTGAATGGCACTAGGGGGTGCTGTTGTATTTACATATATGTGGGTAACAGTGTAGAGGAAGTTCTTTGCATATTCATAAGTCAGTTTCTTACTTCACTTGCCCTATTTTCTTTTAAGCCTGACTTATGTTCTGTTCAGCATGAATTGAGTTCAGTGCTAGATCCTGAATTAAGAGGGGCTTTGGTTCAGGACCACTGGAGAGAGAAACATGTAGTGGATTTATCACCTAGATCCTTTTATAGAAGGAGCATCTGTATTTGAACTTCCATTTTAATTAGTCCCCTGATAGGTTTTATGTAGGATAGAAGATAATATTTATTATAAAGTACTTTACAATTGAGACAGTGCTTTTAAAAAATTAAGTCATTTACTTAAGACCGTACACCTCAGTAAGGTGACGTTGTGAGACCTGGAGCCCAGTCTCCTAGAATATATCCTGCGTCCTTCAAGGGATTTCTAGTTTTGTTGAAGACACAAAAGTTATGTAAATATAGGAAAATGTGAGAACAACACAGTGTATTTATTATAAACATAAGTGTTGTATGTTTCACCAAGAGTAGGTGAAATAGTTCAGAGAAGGAGTAAGGTCCTTGTGGTGAGATTTCATAGAAAGTCATGTTTAAGTTTTTAGGGTCTTTAAATACAAGAAGGATTTAGATTGATGATAAGCAATACGAAAAGTTTTTAGGTGATGGAAAAAAACATGCGCAGAGGCATAAAGACCAGAAATCTGCATATGATTTTGATGCTTTTACTGCAAATTAAAAACCTCGACTAAAGTAATTAAATAATAAGGACATCTATTCTGTCATTTAACTGGAGGGCTTCAAGCCCAGAACTTGAGTGTACTGCTTCTCAACACTTCTCTGGTCTCAGGCTGTGTTAGTCTCAGGCGTTACATTCAGACACAAAGTCATGCAGATGAAGAACAGACCGTACCTTCCTGTGTCTTTTTCTGAATCTGTTTCTTATAAGGCAGAACTGCTTTCCCTTTATACCTCCTTGGCCTTGGTCCTATTTGCATGGGGAATGGGATTGCCATGAGTGGTTTAGACTAATACTATATACATGTAATTTAAATTTTTTAGTAGTTACTTAAAAGTTTTTTTTTGTTTCTTTTGTTTTTTTAAAGATTTTATTTATTTATTTTTAGAGAGAGAGAGGAAGGGAGAGTGAGAGGGAAGGGAACATCAATGTGTGGTTGCCTCTTGCACGCCCCCCACTGGGGATCTGGCCTACAACCCAGGCATGTGCCCTGGCTGGGAATCGAACCGGTGACGCTTTGGTTCGCAGTCCAGTGCTCAGTCCACTGAGCCACACCAGCCAGGGCTAAAATAAAGTTTTAAAAAGCTGAAATTAATTTTAATAGTGTATTTTATTTAGCTCACATGCAAAATATAATTACTGGAGCATGTATTCATAATTTTAAAATTAATGAGATATTTAACTTTTTTCCCATTAAAAAAGATTTTTAATATTGTGATAACTGCATGGTGGCAGATGATTGCTAGACTCAGTGTGGTGATGATATTGTAAGGTACATAAATGTTGAATCACTATATTGTATACCTGAAACTAATATTGTATACCAAGTCTATTTAAATTTTTAAAAGTGAAAAACAGATTTAAAAAAAATTCTAGTATATATATTACACTCCCAGCAAATCTCAGTTTGGGCGTACCACATTTCAGGGGTCTGCAAGCCACAAGACACTGGTGGTTACCATATTGGACAATGAAGCTTTAGACTAATCATTTGAGAGTGGAGAAGATACTGAAGTCAGCCGTCATATCACTGTGCTGCAGTGGCAGGTAGCTGATTTGGTCTAGGTTAGGACGTCAAATTCCTCACTGTCAGTGATAGAGGAAGCCCAGAAAACTCATTTGCACCTCCAGTGAAAATATCTAACTCATTTTTGTACAGAATCTGGTCAGTGGGTTTTTGTTAGTCCATTTGTGTATGGACTGTATATAGGAAAGATAAGTGAAGTGGAAGTTTTTCCTTTATGGAAAGAGGAAACAATACAGAACCTCGTTGGTCTTTTTCTCTTGGCTTACTACTCTGTTTTCCCTGACTTTTAGGAAAAAAATATTTTACTTTTACTTTCTGGTGTTTTTAAATTAAATTATAGGTATAATTATATTTTGTTCCTAAATACTTTAGTATGTGTCTCTAAAAATGACATTTTTCTCTAAATAACCAGAGTTCCTTTGTCAAGACCTAACAGATTTAATCATAATTAATCTCTAATATCTAGACCTTTTTCAAATTTCCTGAATTGTCCCCCAAACATCAGTGGATTAAATGTATTTAATTAGAATGACAATGTAATCTTAATAGCATTGTGTTTTTCTTCATACTGTTCAAGAGCAGTAAACAGGAAGAGGTAGGGTTGAGGAGAGAATGCTTCAGGGGTCTTAATAACCAAGTTCAGGTGTTGGGAGGATACCGTATGGAAAAAAAGACCTAATTGCTTGATGAAATCTTGCAGTACATGGAGTGATGAGGTTGGATGAGCCTTAGAAAGGCATAAGGACTCTATCCTTCCATAATTCGGAAAATAGGAAGCAGAGGCTTTTAGTAGTTAATGCCTATTCTCTCAAAGTAAGAGACTGGTTAGGTGTTAAGATGGTCAGGTTAATGGTGCTGGGCAAGGACAGTGTTAGGATGGTCACTTCGGAAAATCAGTTAATTCTCCCTCTTGAATATTTTCCATACCAGCTTCTTCCTCTGTTGAACAGATGTGAAAGGTCACTAGAGATCTCTTAAATCCACTGATGTCTTAGGTTGTTACCTCACTGATTTCTTGGTATAAGATAATACATATAAATCTTAGCATGGTATTTGTGATTAGAAATTGCTTGATGATATTATTATGGATGTTGTGTGACAGCTGTAGCCATAGAGCTGATAGGTAGGCTGCAGGAAAAGCCTTTGAGGTTGAATGAGATTGCCTTGGGAAAGCACATAGAGTAAGAAGGGGTTGGATAAAAGGTTGCAAAACGCCAGTGCTTCAAGCTTTTCTAGAAAAGAAAAAACTAAAGAAGTGGAATGAATGGAATTAAGAGGTAAGGCGGACAAAACAGAAGAAAATATTGTCATGCCCCTAGTAAATGTTTCCCAGACATGTCATGCACTTCTGTACCTCCATGTCTTTGCTCCTCTGCCTGCAAACTCCCATTCTTCTTCCAAGGTTCAGCTTATATAGCTTAACCCTTTCGGTATGAGCGCCGGATATATCCAGCGCCCATCTGATGACCTGTGTGGACGAGCGCTGGATATATCCGGCATCCATCTGATGACCTGTGTGGACGAGCGCCGGATATATCCGGCGCCCATACAATGGCTCACAATGGCTCACCTCGTACAGCGGGAGTGTTGCGGCAGAAAGAGCGCTTGTACCGAAAGGGTTAAAGCTTTTCCTTCTTCCTTTAAGCGCTGAGTATTTTATTTTTGTATGTATGTGTTCCTGTAGCACCTAATGTACCTTCAGGCATTGGTTGTATATGGGTTGCAGACCCATTTGAGAATAAACACAAAACTTGTGAATCCTCTTTCTAGAAAAATAGACAATTTTCCTCTTTTGCAAATAATTTCAGAGGATACTTGGATTTCCTGAGACCTCTTTCCTGGATCTCAGATCAAAACCCCCTGGGCTTTTCTGCATGTTCGTTTTACTTTAAAGAACTAACTTCACTCATCTTTTTTGGGGGTAGGGGCAGGGGTTGGGCATTGTCCAGTAAATGCTTAAATCTTCAAATTTACAGTCTCTATACTTGCAAAAACTTGAAAATAATTTCAGTGACAATAAGAAAAATATAAATAACCACCTATATTTTGCTTCTATCATTCAAAATATGGAGCAATTAAAATTTTTACCAAAAATTCAGAATTGCAACCTTATAGGCTACAATTGACAAAATGGGCAGTTTCAAAATTGTTATCTCAAATTTGTTAGTACTGTCTAACACAATAACTCCTAACAAGGCAAGAGCTTCTGGTCATGATTCTCAGTTTTTTGAAAACAAATTCTTATTGGAATTCATTTAAGATGTTCAATAATGCTTATTGAATTATTCATATGAGATAATCATTGTCTCTCCTTGAACAAAAGAATGAAGTAGTATTTTGAAAGAATCGATTTGGTAATGACATGGAAAAATAGATATTCTATTTATTGGCAAAATAGGAGGAGTTGGAATTCAGCTGATTAGCAGAAGGAAATTGTGTGGGCTTCTGTCAAGATTTTGCCTGTGAGATCGGAGAAGTGACACTTCCTAGATGCATTTTGAAATAACGGTGACAGAACACAGGGGTGTGGATTCAGAGAAAGCACCTCTATTAGGAAGTTTAGGAAGAGGTGGGTAGTGAGAATGAGAGCAACGGCAAGCAGGATGCCGCTGCTTCAAGTCTGGGTTGATGGTAGACTGTCCAATTAAAATGGCCTTGTGGGTAATTCAAAATCTAGAATGGAACTTTGGTAAGAAGTCTGAGCTAGAGACAAGGTTAGTTCTAATCAGCAACAGAGATATAAAGACAGAACCATTTTAAAGAAAAAGACTAAATGATTTTTTTAACTATGGAAAATGAAGATAAGGAACTCAGAAAATACAGTGAGTCAGCGGGACCTTGGTCTTATTTGCAGGTGGATTTAACTGATTGCTTTTCTTCTTACAGCCAAGTGCAAGATCTGTGAGTGGGCATTTGAGAGTGAGCCACTGTTTCTCCAGCACATGAAGGATACTCATAAGCCTGGAGAGATGCCTTATGTTTGCCAGGTATTGCCTTTTTCTCTAGAGAGCTTTTGCCACTTTGCCCTCAGACTAAACAGAAGAATCCACTCATGACCATTGCTGAACACCTACCGCACACACACAGTTTCAGGAACACTGAGGAGATACAGAAGAAATAGTAAACACAAGTCTTGTTTTTAGGATTCTCCATGTAGGAGAAAAACATAAAGTTACAGACACATGGACTGAGTGAGTGTCTGTGTCCTGAACTTGTCCTTTGGAGATGGACAGAGAAAACTTTGTTCCTCTCATCCTCTTATCCAGAGAACATGAATTGTTCTCAGACTTTCCTGTCCTTTCCCGTGTTTATCTTAATTCACAGCGGAATTTATCACAAACGTAGCCCTGTATTACAAAGTCAAACAAATGATTTGATATACATATTTAAGAAATTTTGTTTTTATATTTTAATATTTTTGTTGTTATCTCCTTTTTGAGGCCTCAGTTGTTTGCTCGCTCTGAGCTTGCTTTCCCTCTTATGTGACTCAGGTGTGTCAGTATCGCTCTTCACTCTACTCTGAGGTAGATGTCCACTTTCGGATGATCCACGAGGATACTCGACATCTGCTCTGCCCATACTGCCTAAAGGTCTTCAAAAATGGCAACGCATTCCAACAGCACTACATGAGGCACCAGGTACCAGGCACTAAGCAATTACCGTTTTCTTATTTTTAAAATTTATGAATGCTGGGACCAGGGCCGAGCTAGGGAAGTAATTTTGATCGAGAAGAATATACAGGGTTCGGCACAAATAACGCCCCTGTTGTATTATAGAATCTTTTATTACAAAATCATAAGCATGTAATTCTGTAACTTCACACTGTCATACTCACACACACAATATGACATTTTAGGTAAAATGTTCAAATTAAAACTATAAGTTATTACACCCATAGTATTACCCCACCAACCACAGTCAAGCAGGCATTACTTCTGCTGGACCTTGTACATGTGTTTGCAAAAGTTTACTGCATTTTGCTTATATACATTGCACTAGGCTTAGGTGCTAAGAGATTTACTGGCAGACAAGACAATTACACAGTACGATAAAGCATGAAGAACGTTGTGTTAGGGGGAATATAGAACATAGAAAAGCATGTACCTATTCAGGAGCCTACTCAGCCTTCCAGGAAGAGGAGTGTTCAAGACCTGAAGGGATGAGTAAGGACGAGCCAAGTGGAGTAAAACAATGTGCTTGAAGCACAGAGTGAGAGTGTGGAGGCTCAGGGAACTGAAAGAAGTTCACTGTGAAGTGTAGGGTCCAGAGGGAGGTTGGCAGGTAGAGAACAGAGCATGGCGAATCTTGTAAGGCAATTCAACATTATAATAAGTCATTGGGAAGCCATTAAAGGGGGTTTTGAGTCCTGGAGTGATGTGTTCAAATTTGTCTTTGGTAAAGATTACAGTGGCTGCATGAAGGAGAGTAGATTGAGGAAGATTAAGACTAGATGTAGGGAGACTAGCCAAAGGCTTTTTCAGTTTAGGTGAGAGACGATAGTGGCTATTGGCTTTTGAAATGAAGAAAAAGAAGAATAGAGTTGAAAAATATTGACAAGGTAAGTGATGTTTATGATTTTAGGGATTTATGATTTAGGGATGGTAGTGAGGAAGTAGCAAGTTGAGACTAGTGCATAAGAATCTGTCTTGGGCAATTGAACGAATGGTGGGACTATTTACAGGGGAAAGTAAAATTGGGAAAAGGATATAAATTTGAGTATGCTGAGTTAGCAGTATCTGTGACATCATGTAGTTGTCTGTTAAACTGGTAGTTGGATGTGCCGACCTGGGAGAAAAGCCTGGGTTATGGAAAAGGTACCTAGTGGTCATCATTCTGTAAATTCAGTAGATTTTAGACCTTTAAGTGTCATCCCAACCACCATCCCCATCACTGAAAATAAGATAAAGGTTTAGGGCCCTCAAAGTCCTGATCCCCAAGCCTGGACCATTGTCCTAGTAGGAAAACCAGAAGATTCTTGGTGTCAAGAAACCTGGGAGAAGGAGAAAGTATATTTCAAAGAAAAGGGTGTGATCAAATGTTGCAGGAAGCTATCAAGCAAAAGAGAAACTTAGAGGCTGACCTTTAACTGGAGCCGTTTTGTTGGTTAATAAGGTGGAAGTCAAATTTAGCAGGACAAATGAATGAGAGCTAAGGAAATGGAGACAACTTCTTTAAAGAAGTTTGCTTAGGAAGGCAAGGACTGAGGGTGGTGGATCCAGGGGAAGAGGTAGCAAGGGAGAATTTATTACTGTGTGTGTTTTTGAGACGGAATACATGTGACTTTGTTGAAGAATGCTACAAGAAAGGAGGTGCTAGAGGAGAGTGAAGGTACGTGGAGGGCAGAAAATGGAGAACAAGAAGGGCGCACCTATGCTTAATGGTCACACGTGTGCAGAATGCCCATGCTCTCACTTATAAACACCCTCTTGGACTCGCACTCATTGCACAGTAGTGACTGCTGAAAATCCACCACAGACTTATTTTCAAATAGCAGCATGGAGATTGGTCACTTGCAACTCTCCTACCCTAGGGAAGAAAATCATAGGCATGCATCCTTTTGTTGAAGGACTTTAATACACAGCAGTTTGCATCCTCAAAATGGTCTGTCTCACAGGGAAGCATATCTGTATAGACTGATGTTTTAAGAGGAAAAAGAGCAAGGTGTGAAAAGGTACTATCATTTCTGTTGTCAAAAAAAGGAAAAGCAGGGAGGTGAAGATGGAGAGGTACATGTTCATAATGTGATTATATGCGTAGAATGTCCAAGAGAGAAACCCGAGAAACTGGTAACAAGTTGTTTTTATGGAAAGGTACTGGGGATCAGAGTTGAAGACAAACTTAAAATATGAAGGTGTACAGAATAAAAAGTATGATTTATTTTTACCATATACATTTTATTGCATTTAAAAAATACAGAAGAACAATTTCCAGAAGTAGATAGCACTGTCCGCCTTGTAAAGATAAAGTACGAGCAAGTAAAGCTTGAGCCTCTCAATCCAAATTACTGCAGCAAGACAGGAAGAGATGATTTGAGGACCTAATCATCCTGGCTTTGAGTCCACCTTTCTTTGGATGCTGGGAGGTGATGAATCTCACTGGGAGGTTTTGCTGTTGTGTTGTGTATTTTCTTACTCTGAAATTATCAACAGAAAGATGGGACGAATGATATGGTGGGCACTGATCTACCTTCTCCTCAGGGAAGAAAAAGATTCTCTTTTTTTCCCCCCCTTCAGAAGAGGAACGTCTATCATTGCAACAAATGCCGGCTGCAGTTTCTCTTCGCCAAGGACAAAATTGAACACAAGCTTCAGCACCATAAAACCTTTCGTAAACCCAAGCAGCTGGAAGGTTTGAAACCAGGCACCAAGGTAAAGGGTTTGTCAGCATTTCCTTTACGGATCCGGGAGAGGAATAGTTTTCAGTATCTGGTGTCTAATTGTTTCTTCCCTTGACTCCCAGGTGACAATCCGGGCTTCCCGAGGGCAGCCACGAACTGTTCCGATCGCCTCCAATGAAACACCTCCCAGTACCTTGCAGGAGGCAGGACCACTGACCTCATCAACAGACCCTCTGCCAGTCTTCCTTTATCCCCCTGTTCAGCGTAACATCCAGAAGAGAGCTGTTAGGAAAATGTCAGTGCCTTCTTCTAGAGGCCAGGGGCTTGGTGGGCATGACTCTTCCTCCTACCAGTGTAATCTGGTGGCTCCCTTATTTTTGGTCCTCACCCAAGGACGTGCTTTTAGAGCAAAGGAAAGGGAGGGAGGCTGAGAGGGAAGAATCATTGATGTGAGAGGGAAACATCAGTCAGCTGCCTCTTGTTTGCGTCCCAACTGGGGATTGAACCTGCAACCTAGGCATGTGTCCTGACTAGGAATTGAACCTACAACTTTTTGGTTTACGGGACGATGCTCCAACCAAGTGAGCCACACTGGCCATTGCTAATCTGGTAGCCTTTTAGCAGGATCTGTTGTCTAAGCTTCCCACAGTTTGGGGAACCCAGGGGCAGTTAAGTAAATCTTTTTTATTTCTTAACAGGAGTGTCATGGGCCGGCAGACATGCCTGGAGTGCAGCTTTGAGATCCCAGATTTCCCCAATCATTTTCCAACTTACGTTCACTGCTCTCTGTGTCGCTATAGCACCTGCTGCTCTCGAGCCTATGCCAACCACATGATCAAGTAAGTCATGATTGAACCACTGTTTCTATCTGGGAGTTGGGGTTCTCCAGAACTCTTTTTATTCTCTCCCCTGTTTATAGTATTTTTTTTTCAACTCTTAGAGCTGTTTTTGTTCATCTCTCTGAGCAGAGTAAGAGGCCAACCTATGTTCATTTGGCTTTGATGGGCTGTGTTCTGATTTTGTGGAGTCTTCTACTCAAAGTGTGGTTCAAGGATGAGCAGCACTACGTGGAAGCTTCCTAGAACTTCAGCCTCTGTCCCGTCCCCCCCAGGCCTTCTCATTGCAGTGTGCATCTTCATAGACCCCTCTCCCTCACTGTGGTTCACATGCGTATTAATACAAATACTTAAAAGATAGGAAGACTGGCCTGGGTTAAGGTTTGGATGGATTGACTAGGAGTCTCTTTTATTGGGTCATAGTCAGTGGCTGGTGATCTCTAGTTCAGCCAACAGAACCCTGTAACTCAGACCATTTAATCTTTGTCTTTCTCAGCAATCATGTTCCCCGGAAGAGCCCCAAGTATTTGGCTTTGTTTAAAAATTCTGTGAGGTAAGGAAAAACATATTGGCGGTCTTTGAATTTTTCACATTTTTACATGAGATCCTTTTAACTATTTTGGGGTGGGTGGGTATGTGAATTAATTTGGGAGAGATAAAAAAGGACACTCCTTTATTAAGGCTTCAAAGCTTAATTCTCTGTAGTTCACTGCTGTATTTGACTTTTGTACTCTTGACTCTTTCGTAGTGGAATCAAGCTGGCCTGCACTTCTTGTACCTTTATTACCTCCGTGGGAGATGCCATGGCCAAGCATTTGGTATTCAACCCCTCTCACAGGTCCAGCAGCATTCTGCCGCGAGGTAAGTAGGAGAGATCGAGATCGATCGGGGTTAGTGGGACAAGAAAAGGAAACATAAGGGCGCAAGTGATGTTACATGAGTCAGAAGCATCGGTACCAGGAGGAACTCCTCACGGTTTAAATGTGCTCCACGAAATTGGAAGCATTCTAACCTGAAATTTTATATAAGACTAGGTGGTAGTAGGTTTCCTTTTTTGGTTGAAATCTCAAGACACTGTCTTTAGAAACTTGTTTCTTCACTGAGTTAACTTTTTTTGTCTCATTTCCATAGCACTCACTTGGACGTCTCACTCAAGGTAACAGAAACTCTATGGTTTAATTTCTTATTTTACAATGTGTTTGGTCTTTATTATTATTACTGTTACTTTGTTTTTCTGGTTTAACTGAAGTTTTTCTTCTCTTTTCTAACTCTTCAGGCATGGCCAGCCTCGTGACCGAGTGCATGACCGGAACTTGAAGAATATGTACCCTCCTCCATCCTTCCCCTCTAATAAAGCTGCCACTGTGAAGTCTGTGGGGGCCACCTCAGCTGAGCCTGAAGAGCTACCAACGCCCATGGCCCAGGCACTCCCGTCACCAGCTTCAACTGCAACCCCACCACCAACCCCCACTCACCCCGAGCCATTAGCCCTCCCGCCCTTGGCTACAGAGGGGGCTGAATGTCTGAATGTTGATGACCAGGATGAAGGCAGCCCAGTCACCCAGGAACCTGAGCCAGCCTCAGGGGGTGGGAGTAGCAGTGCAATTGGCAAGAAGGAGCAGCTGTCTGTGAAGAAGCTTCGAGTGGTACTGTTTGCCCTCTGCTGTAATACAGAACAGGCAGCTGAACACTTCCGAAACCCCCAGCGACGCATTCGCCGTTGGCTTCGTCGCTTCCAGGCCTCCCAGGGGGAGAATCTGGAGGGCAAATATCTGAGCTTTGAGGCAGAAGAGAAACTGGCTGAGTGGGTGCTTACCCAGCGAGAGCAACAGCTACCTGTAAATGAGGAGACCTTGTTCCAGAAGGCCACCAAAATAGGACGTTCTTTGGAGGGAGGGTTTAAGATCTCTTATGAGTGGGCTGTGCGTTTCATGCTGCGGCACCACCTGACTCCCCATGCCCGGCGCGCCGTGGCCCACACCCTACCTAAGGATGTGGCAGAGAATGCAGGACTCTTCATTGAATTTGTACAACGGCAGATTCACAACCAGGACTTACCGTTGTCTATGATTGTGGCCATTGATGAGGTCTCCTTGTTTCTGGACACAGAGGTATTAAGCAGTGATGACAGAAAGGAGAATGCCCTGCAGACAGTGGGCACGGGGGAACCTTGGTGTGATGTGGTGCTGGCCATTCTGGCAGATGGCACTGTCCTTCCCACCCTGGTTTTCTACCGAGGACAAATGGATCAGCCTGCTAATATGCCAGACTCAATATTGCTAGAGGCAAAGGAAAGTGGCTACAGTGATGATGAGATCATGGAACTGTGGTCAACTCGAGTGTGGCAGAAGCACACCGCTTGCCAGCGCAGCAAAGGCATGCTTGTGATGGACTGTCATCGCACCCACTTGTCAGAAGAGGTGCTGGCTATGCTTAGTGCCTCTAGCACTTTGCCTGCAGTGGTCCCAGCAGGCTGTAGCTCCAAAATTCAGCCGTTAGACGTATGCATTAAACGAACGGTCAAGAACTTCCTGCACAAAAAGTGGAAGGAGCAGGCTCGGGAAATGGCAGATAGTGCATGTGATTCTGATGTCCTGCTGCAACTGGTGGTGGTCTGGCTGGCTGAGGTGTTGGCTGTCATTGGGGACAGTCCAGAGCTGGTTCAGCGGTCCTTCCTTGTGGCTAGTGTTCTGCCTGGTCCTGATGGCAACATAAACTCACCTACAAGAAATGCTGACATGCAGGAGGAGCTAATTGCCTCCCTAGAGGAGCAACTGAAGCTGAGTGGGGAACAGTCTGAGGAGCACTCGGCTTCTACTCCACGACCCAGGTCATCTCCTGAAGAGACAACTGAGCCTGAAAGCCTTCACCAGCTCTTTGAGGGTGAAAGTGAGACCGAGTCCTTCTATGGCTTTGAAGAAGCTGACCTAGATCTGATGGAGATTTGAGTGTGGGGATCATGATGGGTGGGGTGGGGAGTGTGAGGGAGGGTAGAGGGGTTAGGGAAAAGGGGGTATACCAGGTGGAGTATTTGGTTTATATTTTTTAATTTTATGCCACCACTGGCCCCTGATGTTGACTTATACTTCCCTGTGGATTTGTGGATTATTAGGAAAACCAATAGTGATCACGTCTGAGCCGAGGAGCTGTCATTCACTTATGCTAAAAACAGGTTTTTGTGACTTTTTTTTAAAATTTAAATCACTGTGTTTGGTATTTTTCTGACAAAATCAAGAAAAGAAAAAAAATCTTTCGTGGACAAATGTTAAATATTTTTGTTCCCCTTTACCTCAATTGTGTCAGTACATCCGGGCTGGTTTGTTTCACTGTGTGGCCAGTGTCTTTGGGCATGATGCTGTCCAACCATTGTCAATGTGAGAGCATTTCTGAAGATGGGAAAGAAAAATATGTAGCTCACAAACCGGTTTATTATATATATGGATAAAGAACTGTTTTCATTGTGGTCTTAACACTTTTATATAAAAATGGAAATGGAAAAAACATCCCACTGAACTCTCTCTTCCTTCTCCTTTCTTACCTTCCCTCTCCAGAGAAGTTGGTTTCTACAGCAACCCGATAGAAAATTGTCGCTTTAAAAATGCATGAAACCACCTTTAATCATCCAGAATGATGAATAGATATTTTTTCCTTACCACCCTCCCTTCAACAAAAATACAAGAAAATATTCTTTGCACTTGTGATCCTTGGCCCTTTTCCCCGTTCTCACACCATCACTCTGGACAAAGGATCACACATGTCATTAACAAGCAAGAGGTATTGAGGTGATGACAGTGTTAGGGTGGAAGCCATTCCCAGTGTGGGGGTCTTAATCCTGCAGAGCCCCAGGGTCCGTCCCTGCTTTGTTGAACTTCATTTTGTTAAGTGGACAGCCTGCCTGTTCAAGAGACCACACGTCCTACAGCCAGGAGCTAATTGTACAAGTTAAATGTTGAACTTTAAGAAGAAAATACCACTTGTTGAAGTCCTGCTTACCTTGTGGCTTTCTCCTATTTCTCTTAATGCTTAGAGAAGAATCTGACTTGAAGAAGAAACACATGGGGGTGTGCACAAAGAAAAAGACACGAATCTTTATTTTTCACTGCCAGCATCAAGGAAACATTTTTTCTACAATTTGCATGAGGGGTTTTTAAAAAATTGTATGTACTCATGGTTATAAACTGAATTGTACTGTAACAGAGAAAAGGAGCAAAAATCTTAAGTCCATCTCTCCCACGGCGACACCATTCTTCTCTCCATCCTGAGTCTTTGAGCAACGTTTCCTTCCTATGAGCCAAGGAGGCAACCTGCACAGGCTTGTAAATGGTTCATCCTTAAAATGTACATAAGTGGAACATTTAATAAAGTGAAGGGAGATTGGTTTATAAACAATGTTTCCCCTCCCCTAGGTGACCCTATTTTAATAGGCTTTCACGGACTGGCACATGCTTAAGATGTGATGGGCCTTGTGGTACAAGTGTGACGTTTGTTACCACCTGTTTCTCCTCACCCCAATTTTTTGTTTTTGGTTTTTTTTTTAACCCCCAGAACACTAACATAGTGAACTGGAGGGATCCCTCCCTTAAACAGCTTGGCCATCTTTGGAACCTGTGGCATCTGAAAAATGAACTGAGGATCCATTTGGGCTTCTCTCCCTTAAGCTTTTTGCCTGATGCCATTTTTGATAGAATATGGACTTTAAGTCAATCCTTTGCCTTTCAGAAAGATCAAGAACTGGTCAACTGTGTCTACAATGACCGAATTCTTCTCTTGGGTAGTCTCCGCAGCAGCCCAGCCTTAGCAGAGCTGGGTTCCTGGCCTCTGCACACTGTGTGACTCTTGATGGGTGATTTTTGTGAGATCGTAACACCAACTGTGGGTCAGCTGGGTTTTGGCCAGGAAGTTCTCTTTGTGGATTCCAACCGCATGGCTTAGTAGTAGAAGGACTTTTTTTTTTTTTTTTAAATAATTCAGTTTAATCAATAAAGTATTTATTGACTACTTTCTGTGTTGAGACTGTGTGTGGAGTACTCAAGAGCTCATGGTTTTCTTTAATGTACTAGTTTGTTGCAATCGTGATGATACAAATGAAGGCATGTTTTGATCCCCCCCCCCTCGTTTCATGAATTTCTACATGTTTTTGGATTTGCTGTCCATATTACTTTCTCAAAAAGATATGCATCAGAATTACCTATGGTACTCATTTTAAAATTCGGGTTTAACACCATTCTGGAAGTGGAATTTGGCTAATTCCCCAACCTATTGGACTCCCCAGCTGTGCTTAAGGACATTTTAATGAACACACAGAACTTGTAGGTTTTCTGACAGTGCTAGAAATCAGTCATAGGTCTGAACAGTACTTTACAGGTTGAACTACTTAGTACTCCCCACAGAGGCTGAATGGGAAGGGCTGAGGCTGTCAGTTCCAAGTTGAGGGTAGCCTTGTATGTAACAGCTCTACTAGGTGCTACATTTTATTTCTGAAATGGTGTTTCAACTAAAACTACATTTCCAGCCAACATTAGCCAGGAGCTATGTTTTAGAATCTAGTGCATGGGCGTAAGTGTTGAAAAATATTAAACACAAAAACCAGTCAGATTATCCCGCAAGGAGTAAGCCTGGCTTCCATACAAAGCTGCCTTCAGTACTGTCACGCAGAGAACTCCGTGTGCTGTAGAACAAGAGCCAAAGGTTCTCTGATCAGGGGAGGAGATGGCGCATGGCAGTGCGTAGGGGTTTTACTCTTGGTGTAACCTAAGACAGAATACAACTACTCAGCAAGTGTTTCAAAAGGTTTATTTTACAAAAGAAAAGTCTACCTTTGAACCAGCCAAGTTCAAAGTTGGAAGAAGGGCACAACTTCAGTTCTGGATAATGCGTTCTGCATTTCATTCAAAGCCACTAAAAAGGAAGATAGCATAGTAAAATTGGGAAGCCACAGGGAGAGGAATCTCCTAAAAGCAGTTCTATCCAACCAAAACGCATTAACGCCCAGAGAATATGGGGGTTGAGATTTCAAAGTGAAAAATAATCTAGCTTTGTGCAAGACAAGGGGCTGCCCAGCTCTTCTACCACCTATTTTCCTACTGCAATTTTAATTTCAGTCACCTGATCATGTGGGCAATATCCCAGTTGGTCTCTGCAGACAGTGGTCCCTCTATTTCAACACCTTTTTCGGTCACGGTTGCAATTTGAAACTGAAAGAAAGCAAAGCTCTCAATGAAAGTGTCCACTCCCGCATGAAAGAAGTCTCTGGAGCTTGTCAAAGGTCAAGTAGGTCTTTTTCCTAACATGAAAATACGAGACAGAGAAATGGGGCAGCCTGTTCTTCAAGGCACAGAGACCCCAGGCATTGTCAAGTATTCAAAACCTGCCAATTAGAATCCCATCACCTTCATTCACTCCTCTCCTCACCCGGTTATAAGAACGGGCATCTCTATAGTACAGGACTCGCATGCAACGTTCCACTAGCTCTCGGGCCTCAGTCTGGCTCAGCACTGGCTTCTTCTCCAGAACTTCTCGAAGCAGAGGCTAGGGAGATTAGGGAAAAAACATGGGAGATATCAGGGGCTGAATACCAGGGTATTTGTCTCAGATCCATGGTGTAATATACACAAATGAGTGAAAAGGAAATGTTCCACCTACTGCCTCACCAGAATACACTCTGCTTGCTTGTGCTAAGACCCACCTGAAGGCAAAGTTCTAGTGTATCCTCTCTTTACATGTGTCTACTGACTCCTGGACATGCCTTGTCATTGGAATGTAAGTACCACACACACAGCCTCTGGACTACAAAAAGAATCCTCTGCCCAGCAACAGGGATCCTAGCCTGTTCCTCATGTCATAATTATAAAGGAAAAACAAGCACACAACCACTAACTCCTGCCTTCTGTCTTCCCCTCTCCCTGGCCTTTTAATTCACTACTTACCTGAGCCAAGTATGCACCATAACCAGTGGCCAGCGAAGGGGCTTCATAGGCTACACCAAGCATGTCCACGTAACCGAGGAAGCTAGCAGGACACAACAGATCAAAGAACTCATTTCATCTTAGGTTTCTGTATCTTAACTGAAGGATGGAACCGTGGGGCTCTAAGAACTAGGATTTACTCAGAGGGAAAGACACACACTACACAGGCACCACAGGTTAGGTTGCCAAGGAAATGTTACTTGTATTTAAATTAACCTCTCGCCATCAGAATAGCCTCCAATGACCACGGTGTTCCACAGAGGGTTCATCTTGGAGCGGCGGCTGTACATGGCCCTGGTCAGCCATGAATGAATAGCTCTAGGACTATAGCTGTGTCCATCTCCCAACAACTCCTCATCAATCCTAAAAAAGAAATTGTGAGAATATGAAAGTCATTATCTACATTCACCCCACCCTCAAGGGCGTTACTACAATCCTCCCCATTTTACACCCCCTAATGCCAAAAACACTGCAAACACTCCCACGTATTCCACCCCCAATCCCCAATAATTCTCCCTGTCGTCCTCTGCAGGCTCAAGTGTCTCCATCTTACAATTTCTTGCCGAGATAAAAACCAGCGGATTCCCTTCCCTACTTGGGAACTACACCCTGTTCTCTGGATGACTTACACCATCTGGCTGAGAACTTGCTTCAAGTATTGGAAATCAGCGTAGTCTCCGGAAGCACCCAGCATGGTGCTGTCGTTGACTCGCATAATGCGAGAGATGTTGCGGAAACGGGCCAAGGAACCGTAGGAACCCAGCATGTCTGCTGCAATCACCACTCCGCCTTCAAATTTCACGCCCAGGACCGAGGTCCCGGTCACCATGGGGTTCCTGGAGAGAGAGAGAGGGAGGGAGGGAGGTCTGCAGAGGCGGCGCGGGGAAGAGCCTGAGTCTTCCTGCGCAGTACGTTCCACTTCGGATTTTCCACGGCTCCTTTCATTCCCTGCGGCTCTGCGGCCCTCACTGCCCCTCGCCTTCCCCAGCTCTCTCGGAAACTGCCGGGCGAACCCGGCCCCACAGGCCCTCCCCCTCCGCAGGCTAAGGCGCCCAGCGCTTACTGGGTGCGCGTAATCGGACCCCCGTGGAGCGCCGACGCCGGGTCCAGGAAGGAACCGGGAGTGGGCGGAATTCGATAAAACTGCCCGGGGGCCGGACCCCCGGCCCAGAGTCCGCACCGCGGCTCCCAAAGAGCTTCCATCTTAGTCACGGTAGTAGAAGAACTGAAAGTGCTTGCGCCAGCGGAAGCGGAAGTGATCCGTCGGTGCCACACTTTGCCTCTTCCTGCAAGCCACTTCCAGCGACCATGCTGATGAGGTCCTTGTGGTTCCGACCGGCGTTCTGGGTGGCGACCCAAGCCTCTCGAGTTCGAATTGTGCGACATCGCATCGCGTTACCATGGAGTTGGATTAGATGAGCGTGCCCTGACGCACAAATTTAAGGAAGAAGGGGGGGGTGTGTGGAAGGTAGGCGGAGGGGGGGGTGGCACTTCAAGACACTCTCAGCGAGGAGGCAGAATTTCTCCTGTCCATTTGGGGTCCTTATCAAAATCTCCACATGAAACTAACAGTGTATCTTACACTGTATTTCTCATAGCAGCACCACATGGCAGGCATGTTGACCAATATGACAGATAAACCGAGGCTTGGTTTGTAGTGATTTACCCGATCCC
The DNA here is from genome assembly GCA_007922815.1 of Macrotus californicus. Taxonomy (NCBI): domain Eukaryota; kingdom Metazoa; phylum Chordata; class Mammalia; order Chiroptera; family Phyllostomidae; genus Macrotus; species Macrotus californicus. The sequence continues at coordinate 8,586 of VMDR010010404.1, read as the reverse complement.
ACAGCTGGAACTTAAAAAGGAATCATACAGGATTCCTTTATGATGCCCTGGGGTGTGTGCCCTGGGGTGTATGGTATCTCCTGTGGATTACTCACTCAATAGGACCTTGGACAGATCTCTGAAAGTTTTATTAACAAATGCTCTTGCCCACCGTGCAAGCAGCAGAAAAATTCCCTTGACAGTGGGACAAACTGAATTCCAGGGGCTGGCTTTTCAGCAGGGTTGTGTTAGAGGCTGAAAGCAGTGTGTGGAATCAAACTGGTTACCCTAAAACCACTGCTTCGGTGGCCCTTCCTACACAGCTTGAGTTTCAGTTTTTTACTCAGCAGGAAACTAAATCGATTTTGTTTTTTAAATTCCCTGGGTTGGTTTGAACTAAAGCAGTGCATGAAGTTTTAACCTTATTGAAAAAACAATATTTTATTAGGTCATGAGACTCTGGAAAGGGAAGGATCAAGAATTTGATATGTTAGAGGCACCCGACTCTTTTTTTTTTTTTTTTTTTAGATTTTATTTATTTATTCTTAGAGAGAAGGAAGGGAAGGAGAAAAAGAGGAAGAGAAACATCAATCAGTTGCCTCTCACAAGCCCCCAACCAGGGACCTGGCCGGCAACCCAGGCACATGCCCTGATTGAGAATCTAACCCAGGACCTTTCAGTTTCTGGGGTGACACCCAACTAACTGCCTGAGCCACACCAGTCTGGGCAGCACCCAGCTCTTTATATCGACTTTTGGTCTTGAAAAATAGGTATTCAATTTTTTTCCCTCTAATTAATAGCCACCCACATCCCAAGCCCTTATTCCAGGTGACTTTTGGGCCATTTCGCAGCTTACTTGGAAAAAAAATGGGTTATCAGTTGTGATGACATTGGGCTTACTGGAATCTTCCCAAACCCATAGAATACCTCGCTCATGGTCACCAAAACCCCCGTTGTATATGAACTGGCTATATTCTTGTTTGAAAGTGTGGCTTGCGGGTTTCTGGTCTCACTTCTTTTTAAGTCTCTAGATTAAGGCTCTGGTAGGGCCAGTTTTGGTTCCAGAAATCTGGCAGGTGATCTAATTCCATAGAGTCTTAAAGCAGAAAAGTGAAAGAATCTGGAATCATCTAGCCTGAGAGGATGACAGAGAAAGCAAACCACTAACATTTGATGATGCGATATGCAAAGGGTGACCAGCATGTGTTCTGTTCTAAGGTGAACACAAAAAGACATAAGTTAAACTGAACCAAGGGAAATTTAGGAATTTTCTTCCTTTTCTTTTTAAAGCAGGTCTGTTTTTTTTTTAAGATTTTATTCATTCATTTTTGGAGAGAGGGGAAGGGAAGGAGAAAGAGAGGGAGAGAAACATGGATTGATTGCCTCTCCTGCATGCCTTGACAAGAGATTGAACCTGCAACCCGGATAGGCATGTGCCCTGACTGGGAGTCAAACCAGCAAACCCTTTGCTTTGTGGGATGATGACTAACCAAATGAACCACACTGGTCAGGGCTGAAGCAGGTCTGGTATTATCTAGAAAATTTTTATATGTACCCAGTTTTCTATGGTCGTCTATTACTTTGATTTTAATTAGTATCTACCTGCCACCAAAGTTCAAGCTTTTAAGCCAGTAACCCTTGGACTGGTTTTATAATGTACAGAATATCCAGAGACATTAATATAGGCATGGCATATAGAATATAATGTACAGAGCTTGGTTATAGGGGTGTCCTGAAATTCTCAGAAAAGAAAGAAAACTCGACTAAACCACTATCACCACCAGCTCACAAACATGTTCATTACTCCATTTTTCTTAAGGAGAAATGGAATTTGAAACTTCAACTGAAAAAGAGTTACATAAGAATCATTTCCGTAACTGCTCAAGCATGGTCCCAGGGACTATAACAAAAAGAAGAGAGAGGAAACATGTCCAGCTTGTCCATGGCTGCACTACTTCGTGGGTCTCCCTGAGGATTTTGGCAGTTTCACATCCTATGTAATTCAGTCCTACAATGTCCCTCTCAAAGTATGCATCACATTTGTCTGAAGACTACCTGCCTTGCTAAACTGAAAGTCCCACTAAGGCAAGAGCTGAGGTTGTCTTTCAACAGTGTCCTTTCACACACAGAAGGTTTGACTTTTGATTTGGCCTATTTATCCATTTTTTCTTTTGTTGCCATATTTTTGATATCATAGTCTAGAAATCATTGCCAAATACAAGGCATGAAGGTTCTCTGATGTGTTTTTTCAAAAGTTTTATAGTTTTAGGTCTTATGTTTAGATCTCATCCATTTTGAGTTAACTTTTATATACAGTATAAAAAAAGAATCCAACTTCTTTGGCATGTGGATATTCAGTTTTTCCAGCACCATTTGTTGAAAAGACTGTCTTTTCCTCATTGGATGGTCTTGACACCCTTGTCAAAATTACTGATCATATATGTGAGCATTTATTTCTGGGTTCTCTTTTATTCTTAGTCTAAATGTCTGTCTTTATGATGGTCCCACAGTATTTTGATTACTGTAGATATGTAGTAAGTTTGGAAATCAGGAAGCATAAGATCTCCAAATTTATTCTTCTTTTTCACAACTGTTTTGGCGAAAGTGACTTAAAAAACTTCTGTGATATTTTTTCCCTTTGGTATCAAAATCTAGGTTAATGATTTTTCTATTGGAACTTTAAAGATGTTATTTCATTGTCTTCTGGATTCTATTGTTTTTGTTAGGAAATCACTTGTTTGTCATACTGTCTTTGAAGATAATGTGACTTTTTATTTACTTCTGACTTCTTTTAAGATGTTCAAGTGTCTTTGATGTTTAACAGTATTACTATTATGTGCCTGGGCATGATTTTATTTGTATCTATGCTGCTTGGGTTTGCTGAGCTTTTTAAATCTATACCAACTGACATCTTTCATCAGTTTTAGGACATTTTTAGCTATTATATCTTATTGCTTTTGCCTACTATTCTCTCTTCTCCTAAGACTCCAGGTATACATATGGTAGGTGTTCGAGCATATCTCCCATGAGTCTTACTTCCTCTTTGTTTTTTTCTACATTTTTTATTTTTACTTTTTTAAATATATTTTATTGATTATGTTATACAGTTCTTCCAATTTTCCCCCTTTCTTCTCCTCCACCTAGTATCTCCCTTCCCTCCAGCAATCCCCCCTCACCTTAGTTCATGTCCATGGGTCGTGCATATAAGTTCTTTGGCTTCTCCATTTTCTTTACTGTTCTTAATATCTCCCTATTTTGTACCTACAAATTTTGTTTTTTAATTCCTGTACCTTTTCCCCCATTCTTCCCTATTCCCCTCCTGGCAGATAACCCTCCAAAAGATCTTCATACCTATGATTCTGTTCCTGTTCTAGTTGTTTGCTTAGTTTGTTTTTGTCTTTTTGTTTTTTAGACTCAGTTGTTGATAGTTGTGAATTTGTTTCCTTTTTAATGTTCGTAGTTTTGATCTTCTTCTTTTTCTTAAACAAGTCCCTTTAACATTTCATATAATAATGGCTTGGTGATGATGAACTCCTTTAGCTTTACGTTGTCTAGGAAGCACTTTATCTGCCCTTCATTCTAAATGATAGCTTTGCTGGATAGAGTAATCTTGGGTGTAGGTCCTTGCCTTTCATGACTTTGAATACTGCTTTCCAGCCCCTTCTTGCCTGCAAGGTTTCTTTTAGGAAATTAGCTGAAAGACTTATGGGAACTCCTTTATAGGTAACTGTCTCCTTTTCTCTTGCTGCTTTTAAGATTCTCTCCTTATCTTTAACCTTTGGCATTTTAATTATGATGTGTCTTGGTGTGGTCCTCTTTGGGTCCAGCTTGTTTGGGACTCTCTGAGCTTCCTGGACTCCCTGGAAGTCTATATCCTTCACCAAATTGGGGACATTTTCTTCCATTATTTTTTCAAATAAGTTTTCAATTTCTTGCTGTTCCTCTTCTTCTGCTATTCCTATGATTTGGGTGTTGGCACATTTGGAGATGTCCCAGAGTCTTCTTTATACTACCCTCAATTTTTTTGAGTTTATATTTCTTCTTTTTGTTGTGGTTGAATGTTTATTTCTTCCTTATGTTCCGAATCATTGGTTTGAATCCCAGCTCACTTCCCTTCACTGTTGTTTTTCTGTAGATATTTCTTTATTTTACTTAGTGTAACCTTCATTTCGTCCTTTATGTTGTTGCCATACTCAGTGAGTTCTTTGAGCACCCTGATCACTGGTGTTTTGAACTCTGCATCTGATAAGTTGCCTATCTCTCTTTCATTTAGTTCTTTTTTCTGGAGTTTTGTTCTCTTCTTTCATTTGGGCCACATTTCTTTGTCTCCTCACTTTGGCAACCTCCCTGTGTTTGTTTCTGTGTATTAGGTAGAGCTGCTTTGACTCCTGTGTTAGTAGTGTGGCCTATTGTTGAAAAGGCACCTGTACACTCTGTGGAGTAGAACCTTAGGTAATTGCCAGGGTGGGGCAACCCACTTCCCCACTTTGTGGCTTTGTGTGGGAGGAGGGCTTGGAGAGGGGACTATGCCACTGCCTGGCTTCTGAAGGTTTGCCAGGCACTTGTCCTATTTCTAGTTGCTTCACCCCCTCCCTGTGTGCAACTGGCGCACTTCCAGCTGTTGCCCTGGTGTTGAATCCCAGAGTGAGTGGGTTTGCATACGTTTTAAGATTGTGTGAGCCCTTTAAGGAGTTTCCTGAAAATCCAGCAGTTTCTTCTGCTGCCCCAACCACCACTGGTGATTATAGCCAGAACTTATGGGAATTTTTCTTCCGAGGGCTGGAACCCTGGGCTGTGTGGCCTGCCTGGGGCTAGGATCGCTCACTTCCAAGGTATCCTTCCCAATTTTTATCCACCACACATGAATATGGGACCTCCTGTGCTTGTTCCACCACTGCCGCTGCCTCTCCTGGTCTTACTGTGCCTCTCCACCCTTCTCTGCATCTCCACCTCTCCTATCCATCTGGATGAATGTGAATTCTTTAAATCCTTGGTTATCAGACTTTCATACAGTTTGATTTTTCTGACAGTTCTGGGTGTTATTTGTTTTGAGATTTAGTTGTAATTCTTTTCATGGTTGTGTGAGAAGGCAAAGTGTGTCTACCTACACCTCCTTCTTGACTGGAAGTCACTTTCTTTGTCTTCCATTCCTTTTTATCTCTGGACTTCTGATTGGATGTTTTTTATTGACCTGTTTTCCTATTCACTGATCCTGTGTTGTGCCATGCCCAACCTGTGTTAAACCCTTACACTGAATTCATAAATTTTGTATTTTTTCCATTCTTAAATGTCTATTTGAATTTTCTATAGATTCTAATTCTCTTTAGATTTTCCAAATTTTCATTGATATATCCATCATTTTCACCATTTTTCTTAACATGTTGATCATAATTACATTATTTTTTTTTAAAGATTTTATTTATTCATTTTTAGAGAGAGAGAAAGGAAGGAGAAAGAGAAAGAGAAACATCAACGTGTGGTTACCTCTTGTGCACCCCCAAATGGGTACCTGGCCCACAACCCAGGCATGTGCCCTGACTGGGAATCAAACCATGTGCTCAATCCACTGAGCTACACCAGCCAGGGCTACTTTTACATTCTTTTATTTGCAAATCTAATTTTTTATTGTTTTCCAGAAATTATGAATAACTTTACAGGCTCCATCTCATGTTCTTTTCTGCCAGAGGAGGTTCTCCCTTTTTAATAATTTGTCAGATATGGTAAAAGGTTGATCACCTCAGGCTAATCAGATTTTAGGCTGTGTCAGGGTTTGGTTACTATTTCAGTCTAGTTCACCATATTCTTCAGGCATGTTCCTCACAGTCTTTTGACTTAAGCTGGACAGGTATTCATCCTCTTAGCCCAGAAATACTGAAGATTGAGCTAGCCTTTCAGGCTCCTGCTGCATATAGCCTCAAAATCTGGCAAATATCTTGAGGAACAGGTAAGTTGAGTAGCTGAGGTTCTTCTCCTTTTCCTTCCTAGCAGGTCATCATTTCCTAATCAATAATGCTGATTTGGGAGATTCAGTCTGCCTTTAGGAGCAACTATCTTACAACTTTTCAGCCTCTTGAACATCCAAGAGTTCCACAGATATTCCATAGAGAGAACTGGCCATTGTTGAAACCCCTTAAGTTTTCCACTTGTCACTCTAGCTTTGTATGACCACCAAAACCTTGAGTGACTTTCTCTTCCCTTAGCAGAGGCTTTCTGTCTGTATTAAACCTTAGCTTTGGCCTGTGCTCAGCTCACCTCAGAAAGGTTTTCCTGTCTCTGGAGTTTTAATTCATTTAGTCCTTATTCTTTTCATATTCTTTTGGTGCCTTTTAAAAATATGTGGTTTTTATAATTTATCTCACTTGTTCTCATTGCAGTAACCTGCCATGATGTGCAGCTTACTAGGTACATTAGTTTTCTGTGTATGATGTGACAAATAACCACAAATTTAGTGGCTTTACAGAACTGAAATTTATTCTCTCACAGTTTTAGAAGCCAGAAGTCTGAAATCAAGGCATCGGGGGCCACCCTCTGGAGGATTTATGTGAAAGAGAATTCATTATTTGACTCCTCTAGCTTCTGATAGCTGCTGGTATTACTTGGTGTTCTTTGGCTAGTGGGTACATCACTCCAATCTCTGCCTCCATATTCAACTCATTCACTCTGCCTTTCTCTCTCTCTTTTGGCAGTTTTATAACTTTATTTGACAATCAGCAGTTAGTTCTTATCTACATTAACTGTTTGCAGATTTTTGAAAGTGGTGACAGGTACATAAGTGACTGATGTATAGAACTTGTTTGGTGACTCTTCATCCTCATTACATCTTCTGGATGACCACACCTGGACATTCCCTACCCTTTTGGCCCAGAGAGCTGTGTTGAACTTGGTGTCAATGCATATATCTGGAGTTCCCATCTCCTTCATGGCAAATTTCTGGATCTCTCTGAGTGCCCAGGGGCACACGTCTGAAACCCACTCTATGGATGCACTGTGAATATTGATGGTGTAGTCTCTGGTCACCACCTTGCTGATGGCAGAACAGCCCTTCTTGCCACTCTCCTCTGCAGGAGCCATTACGCCAGGCCGAAGTTGGAAAGTTCCTCCCTCTTTCTCTTATACACATACTTGTGATTGCATTGAGGGCCTATCAAGATAATTCATTATAAACTCTTCTTCTAGAGATACTAATTTATTCATATCCAAAGGTGGGGGGGGAAACCCTTTCCAAATGAGATAACATTCACAGGTTCCAGAGATAAAGGTTTGAAAAATTCTTCGGAGCCACATCTGAATTCAGAACCATAATTTGTTTTCTCACTTTTATAATTGAAGATGAAAACACATATACAGAAAATCCCACAAAACAAATACATGACCTAATGAATTATTATAAGGCAAACACCCTTGAAACTACCACCCAGATCAAGAAATGGAACTTCTCCAGCTACCACAGTCCAAATCACAATTATCTCCCACCTCTAAAATGTAGCCACTGTCCTGACTTTTATGATAAATTCTCCTTGCATTTCTTTATAGTTTTATAATTCAGGTATGCTTTCCTGGATTCTATACTTCAGTCATCCCCATTTCTTTAATTTTTGAAGTTTTTTTTTAATGGGAAATAAATTTTTTTAAAAGATTTTATTTATTTTTAGAGAGAGGGGAAAGGAAGGGGAAAAAGAAGAAGAGAAACATCAATGTGGGGCCTCTCGTGTGCCCCCTACTGGGGACCTGGCCCACAACCCAGGCATGTGCCATGACTGGGAATCCAACCAGCAACCCTTTGGTTCACATGCCTGCACTCAGTCCACTGAGCCACATCAAGCAGGGCATATGTTGAGGTTCTTAATTACAAATTTCCTCCTCCATCCCTTTCTTTTCATAACAGTTTATCTGTTGAAAACCCCAGGATGTTTGACCTGTGCTCCCTACCTTCTGCTTGAAGCCTAGACTTTGCTGATTGGATGGGATAGTGCAGTTCAACATGTCCCTCTGTCCTCTGCATTTTCTGCACATGGCAGTCAGTCAGGGGTCTGATCAGACCCAGGTTTGATGCCTTTGACAAGACTTTAGGTTGTGTCAATTCCCTAAAGTATCACCAACCACCAATCACTGCCACCATCCATGTCCCTTCACCAGTGGCCTTCTCATCCTGCCCAGGCTCAGTTCTACTCTGTTCCATTGCTGAACAGCACCCCCTGCACCAACACCTTTCTTCACCACTTTCCTCAGCCTCCAACAGCCTACACTGGACAATCCCCTCATGAAGATAATTTTCTGTACCTGCACTCAGGCTCCCACCCTCCACTATGGGCCATCTCTCCAAGAGCACACCCTGTGTACTCTTCTGTGGCTCCAACAGTTCACCCCAGGTCACTGCCACTGCTGTCTTCCTTCCTAGATGACCTCTTCAAATCCCATGCTGGACCTTGGCAACTCTGTACCCATCCCTGCTTCACAGGGATGCTTGTCTTGCTTGGATCCAATTGTTCACAAAAGGAAGGGTTAGGAGAAGAGGAAAATACATGTATGTGTATACATGTATAAAAACCTTATGAATTCACACTGATACCGCCACATCAAATAAAATACTACAGGCCCCTTACTTAA
>VMDR010010403.1:0-30882 GCA_007922815.1 Macrotus californicus | reverse complement strand
TTTGTTTGGAGGGAGATGAAATTTAACCTCTCCAGTGGGTTAATGTCTTCTATTATGTCAAGGCGGAGAACAAGTATAGAACGGCAATTCAGGTATGGCGGCGTTGCTGCCAGGAGTTGACGACGTAGAAACAATTTCTTTTGGGTAAGAGGGCGTTGAATGGGGTGTAGTTAATAGCATTTCACCATGTTAATTTCTGTATAAACTGTATCTGGGATGGGCTGCTCTTTTTGGGTTGCTTTGAAGGAAATCTGCTCTGTGGCTCTTCAAAACTGGTTGCTTCTGCTACTCTGCTGTTAGGCCATGAGGAGTATTAACTGGTAGCCTGCTATGTTCTAATTAGAGAAGAACTTTAGAACTGAATGCAAAAGCCATTTTCAGTGGCTGTAAGTGTTTATTGTTTAGCGCAAACTGTATTTTGGAAATGGTACTTTTGAGTCCAGGAGACATGGGTTCAAACTCACACTTCTACTTACAAGGTGGGTGATTTGGGGGGACATTGCTTAACATATTTTGTGATTTAACTTTCTTATCTTTAAAGCTGCAATGATGATGATGAGGAAGAAGGAGGAGATGGGGGAGGCAGTGATGGAGATGATGGGGATGATGATGATGATGATGCTATCACCTTTCTCATGTGATTGTTGAGACCTACTCCATGTAAAGTGACCAGCACAGAGCCTGGCCACAAAAGCTGGGTTGGGGGAGAGGTCATTAAATTTCACTTGCTCTTAACTTCTCTCTCAAACCTCTAGTAGTCTAAATTGTCTTTATTTGGGTATACAGAAGGGCATCAGTGTTACACTGCTGCTGTATCAAGTAATCACAAGCACACATTTATTCTCTGATAATTATGGAGGTCAGAGGTACAAACTCGGTCTCACTGGGCCCAGATTGATATGCCGGCAGGATCATGTTCCCTGCGGAGGCGATGGGAGAGAGAGCATTCTCCTCTCTTCACCACTCCAGAGCTCCATTCCTTGGATGCTAGGGCTCCTGGCCTCTTCATTCAGGTTTAAAGTCAAGAAGTGCACCATCTTGTCAATGGTGGTCACACCATTTTCTTCCTCTGTATCAAATCTCCTTCTGTCTCTCTCTTATGAGGACCCTTGTGATTACATTTCTGACCCACCCAGATAAGGCAGGACCATCTTCCCATCTCAAGGTCTTCAACTTAATCACCTCTGTGAAGTCCTAGTTGCCATGTAAGGAAATGCTCTCTGGTTCCAGGAATTAGAGCCTGGGTATCTTGAGGGGCCACTATTTAGCCTACCCCAGTAAGAATAAAGTAACTTCAAAATGCAAACACTGTATATTGGTACCAGTTCATTACAGAATAAAACCACCACCCTCAGCAAAGATATAATCCTCAGTGTCCCTTAGAAATTAATAAACATAGCAATTATACATAACAGAGTGATGCCAAATCAATTCCCTGGCCTTGGTACTGTGGGGAATTTCTGTAAAGACTTTGGCAGTGCCAACAGCAGAGACTTGGAACTTACATATTCTGCATCCTTAGGTGCCAGGGTTACCTTGGGGTTCAACCTCAGATGCTGTGTGTGGCTGTCCAGGATGCATGTAAAGATGGGAAGGGCACCCATGGGAGTTGTGTAGTGCACAACTTGTATGGCGGTAAATGGTGGGCCTTGTGTGATGCCCACCAGACTATAAACTCCAGAAGTGTGTGGTCCATGGCTGTCCTCTACCCCCATTGGCTCTTGCAGTGCTTGGCACACAGTAGGCATTTTCATTTAGGGGAGCAAAGGAAGGAAGAGATGAATGTTCAATACAAGAACCCCCAAGGAACTCCTCATCTGTGGGACACAGAGCAGTGGTGTGTCGGCTGTGGCTGCACATTCAAATCACCTGGGAGAGAACTTAAAAAGAAAGTTCTGGGCCTGGACTCTATTCATGGAAATTCTGACATATTTTGTTTGGCGGAGGGGGGACATAATATTTATGCTTTTTAGAAATATCCCAGATGAACCTACTGTGCAGCCAGGGAGCTAACCATTGGTCTGCACTAGTGCTGCTCGAACCTCAGTGTGCATTCTAGTAACTTGGAGGGCTCATTAAAACGCAGGTTCCTGATTCCATGGGTGTGTGGCTGGGGCTAAGAGGTGCATTTCTAACAAGCTCCCAGGTGAGGCTGACGCTGTGGGTCCGGGAAGCCACACTTTGAGAGCCCCCGCTCTGGAAGGTAGAAGACAGTTCCCTTCATAATGCACAGGGGCAAATAGTTGGGAGGGGGTGTCATTCTGGAAGAGAGTGAGTGTGTGTGTGCACGCATGTGTGTGTGTGTGTATGCAGATCTAAAAGATATTAAGCACCCTCTCTGTGCATTTGAAATATGCAGTTTCATTTCTGCCATCCTACAGCCTTCCAAGGCAGGCATTGTTACCATTCGGTCTCGCCATGCTGGATCTTGTCAGCATGTCACAAAGGCACAGTCACTCAGAGACAAGGGACCATTTTCACTATTTTGTGTTCATCGTTTTTCTCCACTTGTGGTCACTATCCTGGCTCTGACGGCAGGTGACTCTGCTGTGAGAGGACCCTTGGGGCTTGTTCTGTCCTCCCCACTGAGTTCTGGGTGAGAGGAGCAGCCTTGTCTTCCCCGCAGAGCGCACAGTGGCTGCTTAGCTAATCAAGCTTGATTCAAGTTGAATTAAGACCGCATGCCGACCCACCTGGGTGTGGTGAAGGACAGCAGTCTGACATCTGCTGAGCTTAGCATCCTTCTCAACTTTGGGCGCTTTGGACCTTGTAAAGTACAGGAGACATTGTCAGGGCCTTACCACTTAGCTCAGAGCCTCCAGGCACAATTTCAAACCAGTCACTCACTCTCTGCTGGGTGGCCTTCTGTCTCTGCGCACCCTCCTCTTATCCTCAGGGTCCCTGCCACCCAGACGTGTGTGGTCCCCAGCCTGCCTGGCTCGGGTCAAAGCCCTTGACTCCATCCAGATGGACCCAAAACTTGCCTTCCATCCTCTTTATCCGAGCTGAAATTGCGCGTTCTTAAAACACACAGCCATACTCAGTTCATGCAGAGAATTGTGTGGTTCAGGTAATTAGCACTCAGATGTAAATGAGGCTTGATGCTCTATGGAAATCTAGAATTGTAAAGAGGAGCCGGTCATGCATGTCATGTAGGGGAAGGGGTTGGGTAAGAGGACACCTGGGACAGCTCCTTACCTGGGCTGCCCTGAGTTTGTCCGTCGGGGTCTCAACAGTGGTCTTCAGGTCTCTGACTGAGCCGCCCACCCTGCTCCGCCCCCTGGATTTTTGCCGGCAGGTCGGACTGGGGCTGGCCGGCTCAGAGCTGACTGCGTATTTGAAGCTCCCCAGCTTAGGTGTGGAAAAAGGCCGTCTGTGTCATTTCTCCCTCCTTAGAGGGGCTTTGAGTTTCATTTATATCAAAATCTGCGGGGCGCTGTGTTAGGTGCTGTTGGGCAGTTGCTCCGAAGGGGGCCAAGGAGAGGGATCTCCTGCGGCCACACACAGTTCTCAGGGAGAGGCCAGGGAAGGTTCGCCTAGCAGAGGTTAGCTATGGCTGCTGCTTTCCATGTGGAGAAAAGAATCCTTGCCTCTTCTTCTGGAGCTGGTCTTTCCCCATGAAAGCTCCCACCTGGGACAGTGGGCCAGCTGAAGAAGAGCCTGTCTGAAAACCGCAGACGGAGCTGAAATGAGCAACTGAACCTAACCTGCCGGCCAGATTTGGGAGATTGTTTTTGCTGGAAAAACTGTAACCTACAAGTTTTAAGTGACATGGTAACTGCAGAGACTGAGGGAAATAAAAACTCTATTTTATTCTCAGTGTTATGGGCTGAATTATGTGCCCTCCTTCCCCCAAAAAGTTCTTATATGGATGCCCTACCTCCTAACACCTCAGAATGTGACTGGGTTTGGAGGTGGAGTCTTTAAAGAAGTGATTTAAATAAAATGAGGTCATTAGGCTGGGCCCTAATCTAATATGATTTGTGTCCTCCTAAGACAAAGAAAATAGGGCACATGTATGCATAGACGGGAGACAGCCATGTGGGGGCACAGAGAAAGTGGCTAATGAGAGGGACCGTGGAAGACAGCCTGTGGTATTTGTCACAGCAGACACGGCGAAGCAATCCACTGATATTAAATCAATAAAAGAGAGGGAGAGCTCGTTGGTGAGCACATCCCTTTCCTGTGCCAGCTTCTCAGTCACTGCCCAGCCCTTACAAAGGTCCCCGGGCAGGACCCCCACCCTTCCCTGCTGGTGTTCCTGCAGACCAGGCTCCTCCCTGTGTCCTGTCATCCCCTGTTCGGATCTGGCTGAGGTAAGGACAGACGATGACGGGAGGGACAGAATCCTCCCTCAGCCTAAGTGTGCAAAGCAAATGAACATAAGAGCTTTGTTATTGCTGCTATTTTAATACTAACAGTACTAACTACCCTCCACTGAACACGTATTGGCCAGAAATAACGCTAAACATACATGCTTATTGACGTAAACCTCAGCTGGTTTTTAGTGCCCCTTTAGTGATGAATGGGTTGAGGCCTGGGGTAAGTTAGTTTGTCCACGCTCTGTTGCTGTCTGGCTGAACCGAGCTTCCACAGGGCAGCCCCTCAAATGCCGTGGTCCCAGGAAATGCCAGCACAAGCTTGGTCAGTTCCATAGGTGCCCAGTGAGGCAAACTCACAGGACGAGCTGCCCCGGGCCCTCCCCTCCTGGTTTTAGGCTCATAGGAGGAGGGGACCAGGCAAGGCTGACCCCGGACTGCCCTCTCCTCACTTGTGGCTCAGTGCCATCAACCCTGTCATTAGTTGTTGGTCTGTGACACGTGAATCACTGCCCAGAGAGCTCGCTGGGCTTTTAAGGACAAACTTCTGCAGTAGCTGGATAAAGTGTGGGTTTATCTCCTTGTAAAGCTACGTCTCTGTTTTTAGCAAACCCGTGATCTTTATGAAACACACTGTTTGTGGATTACTGTGAAATCAAAACCTGCCTTTCTCACTGACATTCAGAATTCAGAAATCCATTCATAAAAGTCACCCATTGGTAAAATCAAGAAATTAGCTGAAGGGAAAATATCTTTTATAGTCCTGACTCCCATAATTCTAGAATATGCTTCACAGTCTTTTGGGTTTTTTTTTTAACATATAAACTTATTTTTCTAATTAAAATCATGGCATAATCCCAATCTTGCTTTCTGCTTACACTGTATCTTAAATATTTCTGTAGTGCCTCATAGTCTTTATAAATATAATTTTTGATCTCTAATATGCCACTAAACTAGTGCTCCACAGTTAGTCATTTTCTTCTTATGGTTTATTTAGACAATTTCCAACTTTGTAGGGTTCTAGATAAGATTGACAAGGGTAATTGATGCAGAAATTGTCTGTGCTGTTTAAGATCGTAATCCCAGAATGTATCATTTAAGACCGTAACCCCAGAATGTATCATTTAAGGTCGTAACCCCAGAATGTATTATTTAAGGTCATAACCCCAGAATGTATCATTTAAGGTCGTAACCCCAGAATGTATCATTTAAGGTCGTAACCCCAGAATGTATCAGAGAAGGGAAAGCCCGGGCAGGGAACCCCACAGACCTGGCTTCACTCATGGCTCTGCCCCTCTGCAGCCACGTGACCTTTGTGGCCGTCCACAATGAGCTAAACGTAGGGGCTCCTGTTTCTCATTGTTAACAGATTGTTGTTGTCTTTTGAGGATTAAAGGGTAGAATGGCATTTAGGGTTTCTTAGCGCCATCGTAGTTAGCTGCTTTGGCAATGATAAATATTAATACTATAAAACAAGCTTCCCAAAGAGGAAATGTCGGATGAAAGATCTTTCAGGATCCTGACGCTTTTCTGAGGCTCAGCTTATGAAGCTGCCCAGAGCAGAGTGGCAGAGAGCTGGAGCCTCCCCAGTTTTTCGGGATCCTGACACCCGCCACCCACCTGCTCTCTACGATGTGCACACACTTTGCACGGGAAACGAGCGCAGGTGCACTAAAGCACTGCGGCTACTGTGCCTTTAACTGCCCTGCATTCCACACGTTCCTTCACTAGTTTTCCCTCCTCTTCTGTGACTCGTCTGCTCACACAGCCTCCGAGTTGAATTCGGCTCAGTGAACAGTGTCTGATTTGCGCCAGTTGGCACTACATCCTAGAAATTCAGGGATGAATGGGGTTTGGTCCTTGCCTCTCTGGAACTTCCCTTCCAACGGGGGAGAAAAAGCACGGGAACCAGGATAACAGGGCAATACAGACAGTAGCCGCCACATGGACGAGGGGAGAGCAGAGCGTGGTTCCCTTGCCGATGTATCTCCAGATGCCTCAGCAGGTTTTTAAGCTGACGTGGGAGCAGTTGACCAGCACACATTCCACACCAGTGAGCCCTGCCACTCGTGTCCTGGATGCAGATGAAGACAACGAAGAAAACCCCAGGTTCTCTTACTTGGTCTCCTATTCTTCTGAAAGTACAATGTATGTTTTCTTCTACATGAGTACATGAGGCGATGCCTCACTCCTTTGGAGCCCTAGAAGATGGAGTTGACAAAGCCAGAGGGGGACAGAGACCCCATATATTAAGCAGAAGAACCACCTCCATGGTTTGGGAAGCAGCTACATGGCATTTGTGAGGAAATAGGGTGTTAACTGTAAGGAAGGTCCCGGAAAGCCCACCCTTGTTCAATGCTGCCTGCCAGTGCTGGGTTGGAGGGTGTAGTTGAACTTGGAGAGAAGAGACTGTGGTACGCTGCAGACTTCACAGCAAGTCTATCACCTTCCAAGAGGCGGAGTGGCTCACACGACAGGAAGGAGAAGAAAGGGCAGTGGCCCCCCCTGGTCAGTCCTTGGAGGATGGACCTTCTGTCTTCCTGGCTTGACTCCAGGCGCTGGGCATTGACTCTGCAAGAGGCCTTTTCCAAAGTGTTTACTGATCATTTACAAGATATTATTTTAAATTTCAATAGAATTTAATTTTTAAATTGAGATATAATTGACCTATGACATACATTAGTCCTAGGTTCAGTGTATGTAACTGTGAAATGATCCCCACGGCGAGTCTAGTTAACCCCCATCGCCACTCAGGCGCACGTTTTTTAAATTAAAAACATATTTCCATCCCCCGCCCACCAGAAAGTGCAAAACAGCATACAGATGATGTGTTGTGGAACTGTGCACCTGAAATGTGTATACTTTCGTGAACCAGTGTCATCCCCATAAATTCAATAAAAAGGAAAGAAACCATGTTTTAAAGGCTCTTCTGGAGTACCCCTACAGCCCGATCTCTTTAGAAGCTGTTCAAACTGAGAATCTCTACTTAGATTTTTTTGGACTCGAGGCCTGCAGTTTCCTCTCCAGGACACGTTCAGGGTTCCTTAGGTGACGCACGCACCTCCAGAAGACCCCAAGCCCACGCACTTCTAATTCAGTCTGCGCCAAGCCTGACCTCTGCCTCGTTTATTAAGCGCTGACATTTGGAGAGTGTAGTTAAAGGCCTGTCTTATACTTTAAATGTCAGGGTATCTGATGTTGGGATTTGAAGGGAGCCGATGAGACACCCGGGTTTCCTTCCCACACCTGGGATGAGAGAGAGATGGAGATGAAGATGAAGATGAAGATGCATTCCGTTCAGGACAGACTCAGTCTGAGCCCCAAAGCAGACCACAGGCCACGGTCCCTGCAGGCTGACAGGTTCCAGCAGGAGAGGGAAGGAGAGGGAATGTGGCCCTTCCTTCTTCCCAGCTCGCCTCCTGTCTGAGGGGAGGGAGGGAAGGACAGAGAGTCTGTGCATATTATACTGACTCCGAGGCAGGGTTTCTCAGCCGTGGCAGTGCTGACTTTTGGCACTCGATGACAATCTTTTCTGTGTACCCTGTCCTGTGTATCACAGGACATTTAGCTGCACCCCCAGCCTCTACTCACCAGATACTGCGGCACCACCCAAACCCCGAGCTGTGACAATCAGCAGTGCCTCCAGGCATTGCCAAATGGCCCCCCAGCAGAGAACCACTTCTGCTATATCAGGAACCCCAGAATGGGAGAAAAGACCTGGAGTGGGGAACTGAAGCTGCCCAGTTCCCCAGCGCCCCGTGTGAGCCCAGCGGGCAGCGTCCACTGCCCTCCTCGGCCCTATCCCAGCTCCGCTTATACGTCCTGCTTACCCCTTCCTCCAGCCTCCCTTCCTGCCATTACTGTCACCTGCAGATTATAGTGACGGCAGCAGCTACCTGACTTTGCGTTCTGCCTGCACCTGCGTGCACCCCATGCCCTCCCCACCCAGTGCCCAGCACAGCCCTTGGTGTAGCACGGCCTCATGGGTGAAGGGCGGAATTGATTGTACAGACTGCGTTTCTCAGATATTAGAAGGAAAATGGATGTGAACATTTTTCCATATAAAACTTTAGCTGTCAGTGTAATTTCCCCAAATCACTGTATGCAGGCACCTGACCTGCCAAACGCATAGATCTTACCCAGCCCAGAAAGCGGACTTAAAGTCGGAGGAACAATAGCGAGTGATCGCCATTTGGTGGTGCTGGCCCCACGCCCAGTCCTCGCGCAGAGCATCATTAAATGGTGATAATAGTCACATATATTGCCTTCTTCGCATTTTGATTCCTCTCAGAAAGCAATTTTAATTCATCATTCTTAGGCTTCAATCTTGGATTCAAGCTATCATCTTCCAGTTGGATGGTCCACGCAGCTAATGAGCACTAGGTTAGGGGCAAAAGTAACCTATTTTGCCAAGCATGTTCACTTGAAATTGTTTCAAGAATTCTGTAAGTTATTTTAGGGATTAGAGCCAATAGGTAATTAATCACAGGACCCTTTTCACGTCACTCACAGAAGGAGGTTCCAAGAGGATCACATTATGGAATCAATATATCTCTTCAAGGCAGAGAAACACTCATCCCTACGGTTATTTCATGCTTCCTAATGGGAAGGCGTGAGAACCTGGACATTGTCCAATCAACCTTCAGATCCACGGCTGCATCAGCATATCACAGCTGAAACGCTGCCACACGAGCCCCAGTGCTGGGCGCTTCCCGCAGTCGGACCCTCTGCCTCCCGTGGAGGCCACATCTGCCTGCCTGTCACCTCCTCCTGGAGGTTGCTGGGGCCATGAGAACATCTCATCCAATTGCCCTTTGCTGTCATTGCAGAACCTTTAGAATTCTTCTGTGGCCCGTGCCCCAAGTTCTCCTTTCAGACCTCCACCATCTTTGTTTCCCTCCGGTAAAGGCTGAATTGTGTCTCTCCAAATCCCCACGTTGAAGCCCTGACCACTGGTATTTCAGAATCTGTCAGTGTGGGAGAGACAGCCTTTAGGGAGGAGATCAAGACCACCTGAGGCTATCAAGAGAGGGCAGCCATCTGCAAGCCGAGGAGAGAGGTCTCCAGAGACAACAAACCTGTGACGCCTTGATCTTGAACTTCTGGCCTCCGGAACTGTCCGAAAATCAGTTTCTGTTGTTTAAGCCCACCAAGTCTGTGGTGTCTTGTTACGGATGCTTGAACAGACTGACACGCTTCTTCCTCCCCACCCCTCCGTGAGGGTGTGGTTTGTCAGTGCCCTGACAAACTTCTTCTCTGTGAGTGGGGACAACAGTGGCACCTGCCCTGAGGAGTCGATGGGGGACTGGAGGAGACAGTGAATGGTGTCCGGAGCAGTGTTGAATGAATGTTACTTCCTGTTAATATTAGTCTCATTTCCATTGCTGTCATTAGATTGCTTTTGTTTCAGTAACTAATACAAATTAAATAACACAACGTCAGGACCACTCCAATGCCGAGAGAACTCGGCATTTCTGTAGGGCTGACTTTGATTCCCCCCTAAACACTTCTTCAGATATTTCTACCTTCGGGTCCCATTGTCATGTCCACCCGTTTCCTCACTGAAGTTGAAATTCGGTGCCTGGGGCATTCTTGGAGCTGGCTGGCCTCTTATGTCTTAAAGAAATGAGTCAAAAATATTTCAATTACTTTGACTTCAAGATTGTAGAGTTGATCCACATAAGCAAACAGGCGAACAGTTCTTGTGAGGATTCCTTGGAACCATGGAGTCCAAGGCTTACTTTCTATTGGCTAGTTTTGTCTCATAGTCATAGGGTTGCTTTATAATATTCCCTAACGGGATCCATGTTGAGCTTCAGGAATCATGAGTGAGTTGCATGCACTGTGGTTGTGGATATGATACTGCAGCCACCCCAAAATATGCAAATGAGGGTAGGACTGATTTAGGAGCCAGAAGATGGTGAGTCCCATTCTAGCCTCCCTCTCCTTCTCTCCTGCACTTGGTGTTGCTCTGGTAACTTTCTTGTCAGCATCCCACGCCAGGTTATTTTTACGTGGAGGGAGCCAAACTGGATCAAGAAGCATGGTGGGCTTTGATAGACTGGACATTACTTCCTCGATATAACCATTTAAGGCCAGAACTGTTTTGTCTTTACCAATAAGATCTGATTCTTATCAAACACTGGGAAGGGCTGCAACAGGCCCTGTCTTCACGCTCCCTCTTGAAAATGAGCAATACCAGGTTGGTTTGATTTAAAATTTTCCAGTAGTAACTCTCAGGCATTACAACTCAATTTGATTTTCAGAAGTCATCATGAAGGAACTATTTTAAAAGTCTTACTCCTTCAAGTTTAAGACTGTTCTGGAGAATTAATTTGGCAAAAGCCAGCCACCCACTCCAACTCCAACCTCCTGGAAGAGATTTGCCTCCAGGACATTTGCCCAAATGAAGTGTCAAATCCAAATCAAGTCCAATTTCCAATGTGGGACAATAGACTCTATTTTATGACCTTCTCCTGCGTGCCAGGGCTGCTTCAGCCCATTACACAGCTGGTTGGTGCAGATCAGGAAAGAGTTCTGAGCAGCTGTGAGGTTTCTGCTTGGTGGAGTCCACAGCACATTGTATAGGTCCTGGGGTTATTAACAGTGTGTCTAGTTGCCTTGAAAATATTTGATCCCCATTCTGTTATGAATACTCAATAGCGAGAAGAATGTGATTCCTCTCTTCCTAGTTCCTATGACTCAGTGAGTCCATTCCAGTGTGATAGGCAAACTGTCAAAATTAATGAATTCCAGCTGAGATTGAGTCCCTTAAGGGAATAGCCTCATGCAGCTCTAAATTAGCACTAATGCCACAGAGTATTTTGAACATGCTACATTTTTCACCGTGGATTTGGGCCTCAGGGATGTCTTTAGAGGAAACCACTCTGAAAATTGCGTTTTCTGGTTTGTTTGTTTCAATCCTTAATCACAGTTTTAATTGGGGAAGAAGTATGCCAAGGTAGATAATTAGGATTTTTTAGAACGAAGGAAAGAAGGAAGGAAGGAAAGAAAAGAAAGAGAAAATAGGTGTTATAATCATTTCGGGGGCAGAGTTCTGTTTTTTTGTTTTCTGTGCAGTTCTAGCTTAAGGACATCAGTGCTGAGCCTCTGTCTAGCTAACAGGAAGCGATGACAGAGATGAGAGATGACAAAGACTCAGTTTACAAGGCTTCGTGTGCAAGGACCCCTGGGAAATGCAGCACCTAGCGCAGCGCACCTTGTGATGGGAGTCGTGCATCGTTATTCTGCACTAACGTTCAGATCAAAGGGTCTTAACTTGGGGGCTTTGACATTTAAGGAACAAAACACAGAATTGTAGGTGACTTTGCCTCCCTTCCGAGGAGACGACTAGGCCCAGGACTAGCCTTTATATTTCTTTATTCTCAGAAGGTCTGAGCCCTAATGCAGTCCCTGCTCACACAGCTTCTGGGATGAAGTCCCAGGTCTGTCCCTTCCTACAGAGTTCGGAGTTTATGTGGTTTCTCATCTCTAATGTGAAAACAGCAATAATAACTGCCTGTAACATTTGTTTTGAGGGTTAATGAAATTTTGCATTAAGGTACTTTGCATAGTTCTGGCACATAATACACACTCAATAAATGTTAGCTATTCAATTACAACCAAAACAAAGGGAATGCTAATAGACTTAAACTCAATTTAAAGTTTAGTCATGCATTGGGGAGGATGTCTTGGTAGAAATGAGGCTAGCAAGCCACATAAGGAGAGATTACAATGATGTCACATGCAGATGCACCTCCCTGAGGGAAGGGGACATCCTCTCATCCTTGTGCTTCCCAGGGGCCTTGGATAACTGACTCCCTTCCCTCCCCAAGACCTCTGTCTTATCACCTAGTACAGGGTGTAAGAGTAAACACTCCCTTGATTTAATGAGACGGTGTCAGCAGAAAATACTTCGGAATGGGCCACATGCTCTATAAACATACAGGTGGAATTAATGGCACATTGTCAAAGATTGTATTTTTCTGAGATTTATTTATTTGTATGTAAGTGAACTGAACCCAACACTCATCTTTTAAAGAAGTATCTGTGGAGATATATCAGGGAATAAAACCAACCAAATATCTACCCTTTAGGAACCAAAATTTGAAGGGGAGGGCGAGACAATCACAAAAGACAACTCATGAGGAGATTCTGCAGCACACTAAGGGGTGGCGAATGCTGTGGACAGAGCCGGCGGTGGGGGCAGCCGGGAGTCCTCACTGTGGCAGAGGTGTCGTGCTCAGAGCAGAGCCCCGGGGAGGGGATGGCTTGGCAGAAGCTTGGAGAGGTGAGGGCGTGAACCAGGTGGTGGAGCATCCCAGACAGAGGGAGGAGTGTGTATAAAGACCCAGAGGTCAAAGCCAGCTGGGGCGGTCAAAGGACGGGAAGAGGCTGCTGTGGAATGAGCAAGGGGCAGGAGGAGGTGGCCTCAGAGAAGGACCATGGAGAGAGGTTGGGTTTCCTGGGAGTGAATGGGGGCCCTGGAAGGTTCTGAGCAGAGGAGAGAGCTAACTGGACGTATTTAGCTGGATTCCTTGAGCTGATGGATCAGAGTGTGGGGGCGGGTAGGGGCAGAGAGAGCTATGGGACACCATCCAGTGGGAGGGATGGTGGTGGCTTGGACTAGGGAGGTGGCAGAAGAGATGACAAGTGTCCGATTCTCAGTCTGTTCTGAAGGTGTAGCAGATGGACTTTCTGATGCAGTGAATCTAAGGAATGAGAAAAAGAGGGGCGTCACAGTGGACCCAAGTGTTGGGTCCCAGTCACTGTAAAGATGGGTGACTATGACTATTAGCTCTTCTGTTTAAAAATGAACAGTTTAAGAATAGAATATTTGTGTGCATACCTTCTGTGCCTCATATTTCTTTCTGAAATATGAACAAATAGGGAAGAGCATCACTTGGAAAAGGAGGAAGACAGAACTATTTGAATTTGATG
The DNA here is from genome assembly GCA_007922815.1 of Macrotus californicus. Taxonomy (NCBI): domain Eukaryota; kingdom Metazoa; phylum Chordata; class Mammalia; order Chiroptera; family Phyllostomidae; genus Macrotus; species Macrotus californicus. The sequence continues at coordinate 17,623 of VMDR010010403.1, read as the reverse complement.
TGTTAAGACTCCTGGATCCCACACTGGATATAACTGGGCAGACCAGGAAGTTAGGGGAATAATTGGTCAGGGTTCCAATCAACAGAATTGGTTTCTAAAGTCTTAAGGGATTGAGACTCTCCAATGAGCCTGTGTAGGTGTCATTTCTATTTACGTCTGCATTCCAGCACTGAGAGCGTGTGTGGGGTCAGTGGGTTCCATGCTGGCAGGTGGAGGCAGAAGAGCAGACCCACCGTGATGTGTTTCCAGAAGCATCATTGTCCGTCAGGGTCGGTCCTGGGTGCTTCTAAGCGTGATTGGAACGAAACACACTCTCCAGAACCATGTTCACCTACAAGCTTTGCTTTCAGTGTTTTTTTCCTTTCTAAGTTTTCTCCTGGTATTTAGATCCATCCCGGGGTGGGCAAAACGAGGTATACAGTTACATTACGACATTTTTTGAGTTAATAAAGTTATTGCAGTAATCATAATCTGCATGTCTTTTTCCATACGAACAACTGTAAACTTACTTTTGCCTATCCCTGTTTTTTCAAATCCTCTGTTTATACTGAAATATTTATCTTTAGGCTAATAAATCTATTTAACTGAATTTTATGGAATGTGAACGCCCTTCTTCCTTACCTTCTATTTTTTTCCATATAATGATATTACCATTTTGGGTTAAATCAATATGTAGGGTTTACATTATGGTAATTATGTAAATATTTGCTGCTGCTGAGCCGCATAGCACCCCATGAACACGTTTCCTTTCTCCGGTAGCTTTGTGTTTTCCCTAGGATTAATTAACAAGCACGCACTTTTTTGTTTACTTGGGTTTCACTGTATGTGCGACTAACTCATTGCCCGAATTCTGCAGCAGGACTGAGAACTCCTTCTAATACACTGGGGTACCTCCGGGTCTTCAGGTGTCTCCTTATTCATTTGTCATTTGAAACCTCTCCCTGGGTACCTTCTCTCTGCACCCACCCAGACTAGTTTCTGCTGCCCAGTGGCTACCCTGGAGTCTTCCGGAGTGGCTCTGGAAGTTCCTTTGGTTACTCACCTGTGGATGAGTCTCCGTTTCTTGTCTGTAACAGCTTCCTCTTTCTTGGTTTGCTGCCTTTCTATTCCTCTTCCAGTAGCTTTTTGAAGAGGGTGCGTGACAGTTAAAATGTTGGCCTTTGCTTTATCTGAAGATGTCTTTGTTTACTTGCCTGACACTCGGGGATTCTAGGTCAGCCTCGTGTGTTTTTCAATAAATGGGCACACAGAGGTCCAGAGAGGCGAAATAGCAGGTCCTTGGCCTCCACTTGTTGGGGACCACAATGGCAGGTTTCCGCTCTGGAGATCCCCAAGGAAGATGGCACCTGTGTCCCAAAGACACTCCCTTCCTACTTCAACAGAGGCCTGGCTTGAATGGTACTTAGGCACTCAATGCATTATCTGTGTACTCAGTGCTGTGCAAGCAGATGGGGTACAAGGACGACGGTGTCCCCTTTGGCACCTCCAAAGTACAAATGTTTCAGCAATGAATAAAGCCACATAAATGAGCACTATCTTGATGAAGCAAAGCCGAAAAGATGCAACCCTGGATCAGTTGCTATGAGAGTACAGCTGACGATAAAGTCAGGTGAGTCCTGCGGTGACATGGGGGCATGTCACCCCTGGGACTCAGACACAGGATTTTCTTGTCACTGTTTCGGAGACAGCATGCATCGCTGGTAAGACGAGGTGGCTGAGCTTCCATCCTCTGTCACCGTTCACCTATCTTTCCTTAAAACCCCATTAAGATGATATTAAATCAAATTACACATAGTCCTCAGGACAAGGAGGAGAGAGGTCAGAGGTGGCAGCTGTGAGATGCCACAGGCGGTAGATGGGTGGCAGGTGATTTAGGGAAGTGGAGAGGGGGCTGGCTGGCCTAGGAGCTAGGGCGGGGACGGGGATGGGTGCACTGGGGGGCAGCACACTGTGGGGACCAGGGTTGACTACAGTCAGCCCTCTAAGAGCCTTTCTCATTCAAAAGATTGTCACTTAGGACTTAGGGCATATTTGCCATTATGAGAACGGTCATTCGTTTTGTTACTAAAACAGAAAGTACATTTTAGGCATTACCTGAAAAAGAAATCACTTTGAAAATCAGACTTTGGTCAGTCCTCAAGCCAGAGGAAAATGGAAAAGTGAGCGCCCCTGGGCAGGGTGGGGTTCAGGCCAAAGGAAAGGAAGCTGAGCAATGAGCTCAAGAAGAATGTGCCATTTTAATCACTGACTTCCGTTCTTTCACTTCCCCCTGGAGCTTCAGGCTTCTCTGCTGGACTCAGACTTCACAGTTCTTTCTGCTGAGGCACCACTCACGTCCCTGGTTTCAGACCATTTTTGCTCTTTCATCGCAGGATGGACGACTGAGCTGGCCCCAGTCGGTTCCATTGTGCCCATCCCTTTGCTAGTCTTATTTTATTATTGCTTTGCCATTCTGTTTCTTTTTAGTTTATGCTGCTGAGTTTTTGGACATTTATTTTTTGCAATTTTCTCCCTCTCATCGAGCCTTTTTAATCTGTATAAAACAATTTTGTCAACAGTATGATAATGTAGCTTTTTTCCCCACTCTATTTGTTGATGATTTGCTTCATTTATAATTCCTTGTGTGAATTTGCACTCACCCCTCTTTCCTCATTAATTTGTTCTATTTTTGTTCCCAAATTTTATGCTCCCAAATCTTAAGGAGTCATTTACATTATTTTGGTTTATTCATATGCTTTGCTGCTTATAATTATAATTCCCCAAGTATCTTCTGCTCTTTCCCAATCACCAGCCACTTTCATGCCTTTTGAAACCTTTGTGCTTAAAATATAAATGCCAGGACATAGCAAACTACTTACATATTAGTCATTTTTCTTCTTTGAAAGTGTACACCTAACCTCCAGCAATGTTAGCTACAGTGACTGTCATCCATCCAAAGGGACAGAGACTTTATCTCTGAATGAATTCCCTATACACATATGGAAATAATTTTCTGGAAGGATATTGCAAAAGATACTTGGTTGTTTTCTGGGTAAAACATGAACATTTTTCTTATTTTTTTCCTCCAGAGATTTGTAAAACATACAGCAAAACTGAGCTCTTATACCTTGTTGCAAAATCAGTACAAATATTGGATAAAAAGAACATTCTTACACATACTAGCTAAACTCTCATAAATGTGTTCTTATAATATTTGAGAAATTCTCCCAGCCACTCACTCTTGTTCCTTGACATCTGTATAGTGGAATTTAGATGATATAGATGCGTATGAGGAAAAATTTAAAATAGTTCCTTTAAAGGAATCATGTCTGTATAACCATGGCACACTATTTATATATTTATTTTTGTTGTCTTTTTTCTATCACCAGTTAGTCCCCTTCTACCTCCTCCCCCCACGACCACCACGCTCTTGTTCTTGTCCATGAGCCCTTTTTCCTTTTTGTTCAACCTTTCCAGCCTCTATCCCCCTCTCAGTTGTCATCTGCTCTCCATCTATGAGTCTGTGTCTGTTTTGCTTGGTAAATCAGTTTGTTCATTAGATTCCACATAGGAGTGAAATCATATGGCATTTGTCTGTCTCTGACTGGCTGATTTCACTTGGTTAGCATAATGTTCTCCAGGTCCATCCATGCTGTCGCAAAGGGGAAAATCTTCTTCTTTTTTTACAGCTGAGTACTATTCCATTGTGTAAATGTTTCATAGTTGTTTTATCTAGTCATCTACTGATGGACACTATTTTTAAGTATTTGTTTATTCCTTTTTGAGGGCTTCCATTGTGTGTACCACTCCGCACATTGTGTACCAGGACTGAGGGTGTGTCATTTACACACAGGGCCTCTCTTGTAGATTACAATATAGTGTGTATGGTGGGAGGGAGGTGCCCCACACCAAACAACTGAGGTAAGAGCTGGAAGGACACCTGTAGGGAGCCAGGAGGACATGGGGTCTAGTCCGGGAGGTAGAAGACCAGGAATGCATTCCTACACAATTGATGTTTAAGCTGACATTCAAAGAATGAGTAGTATTGGACAAAGGATGGTCCAGTGTCCCAGCAGAGAGTCCAACATTTTGTCAGGCCCTGAGGTGGGAAGGGGTCTGGGAACCGATGCGGATGGACCCTCAGAAACCAACTCTAGGCGTGAGAGATAAGATTGGATTTTTGTGTGCACAATTTATTAGCATCAAAATGCAAGAAGGCAGATTAATACTCGACAAAAAACACTGATAGATCATCCCAATGACAGTTATCACAGAAAAACAAAAAAACTTGCTTCCCAGTTCTCTGTACTATGAAGTTCTCTGGTTAGGGACATGAACACTTAGGATTGTCGTCCTGATGAGTTGACCGTTTTATTATTAGAAAATAACCATCCTAGTACTATTTCTTATCCTGAAATCTACTTTGATATTTATATGAGCACTCCAGCTTTCCTTTAAGTAGTGTTAGCATGGTGTATTTTTCTATGCTTTTCCTTTTAACCTACTTGATTTAAACAAATATGGTGGGTTTCCTCTGGAGAACATATAGTTAGATCTTGAGTTTTCATCTATTCTGACAATTTCTGCCTTTTCATTGGAGTGTTTAGGCCATTTATATTTAATGGCCTAACACCAATGAAGTTGGATTTAGATATAACATATTGGTAATTGTTTCCTCTTTAGTCCATCTAGTCTCCGTTTTTATTTCCTTGTCTCCTATTGGATTATTGGAGTATTTTTTAATGATCACATCATCTACATTAATCCGTTAATATCTAAATTTGTGTTGTTATGCTTTTTGTTTTTTTAAAATGGTCGCTGTAGGGTTTACAATACATGTCTTTAAACTAACATGGCCTGCTTTCAAATAATATTGTTCCGTATCCCTTTCCGTGTAGCAGAGGAAGCGAGCCAAGGCAGGCTGTCACTTCCATCCCCACTTGCCTGTGTGCTCACAGCATCACTCACTTTCTCGCTCCCTAGGTTTTAAGCACCACAACACATGGTTATCACTTTTGCTTTTTTAAAGTAAATTGTCTGGTGATTTTTTAAATGAGCAAATGCATTTTCTTTAAATATCTACCCATATACTTACCATTTTCTGGCACTCTTTTATTTCTTTTGTGAAGTCAGAGATGTCTAATGGATACAATTTTCATTCTACCTGGAAGACTTCCTTTAATATTTCTTGTATTTCTGGTCTATTGTCAGTGAATTCTCTTAGTTTTTGAATGTTCGAAAAGTCATTATTATTTCACTTTCGTTTATGAGAGATATTGTCTTTTGCTGGGTATAGAATTTTAGATTAGTATATGTGTTTTTCTTTTTTTTAATAATATTTTAATTTTTTCCCTCTGTCTTCTGGCTTGTGTTGTTTTGGATAAGCCTGCCATCATTCATTGTTTCTCTGTGTATGATGTATGTTTAAAAAAATCTGGCTGCCTTCAAGGGTTTTCTTTTTACCACTGGCTTTCAGCAATATATTCAGATTTTGTAGTCACTGATGGGCAGTTTCCCACAATGATTTTTATCAGTTTACATTCCTACCTGCAATTTATGAGATTCCTTTTCCTCTACATTCTTGAGACAATATATTCTGTCTTTTCCATTTTGGTCATTAAAGTGGATGTTGGTGAGTATTTTTTTCATGGGCTTATTGATCATTTATATATTGGCCTTTGTGAAGTGACTGTCTAAGACTTTTGCCCATTTTTATGATATTATCTTTTTTTCTCATTGACCTGCAGCATTTCATTATGTTTTGGAGGTGCAATCCTTGGTCAAATATCCTTTGCTCAACTTTTATGTATTAATTAATGATTAATTAATCATATATATCCCCAAGGATCCATCTCTGGACTGTGTGTCTCCTTGTTCTTCACCCTCTCCTTGGTACATCTCACCTGGGGATGGGCATCAGCTTCCCTTACTGCTCAATCTCTCTCTGGGGTCTTGGATCCCTATTCCTAACTCTCTAGTGGGTGGTCCAAGAACAGTGCCCTTTCAGCATTAGTAAAACATTGTCATTTCCTCTGCCCAAGCAGCTCTGCCTTGTCTGTCCTCTGCTTTTACTCAAGGTGCAACTGTGTAACCAGGGATACAGGCTGTTAAATTAGGATCATAGTGGCTTTTCCTTGTCCTCATTCTCATGACTCCTACACCCCGGGCCACAAATTCTGGTGGGGTCATATCAGACATGTCTGTACAGGTGGGCTCTCTCCTCCCTTCACACCATCACGGCCCAGTGCAGTCTAGGCCACCCCACCCCGCGCCCTGCCACCACAGCCTAGTCTGACTTCCTGCCCGTGGGGTCATCACTCCCCCCTGCAGTGTTTATTTTGTAAAACTACAGCCTGGGAAATTGCTTGTTCAGGGTCAAAGTGTTCATTGACTCCCTATTTTCTTAAGCAGCTTTGTTGAGATACAATTTACATACAATCACATTCAACCCTTTGTACAGCTCAGCAGATTTTCTGTAAATTTGCAGATATGTACAAGCTTCACCAGGATTAACTTTAGACCATTTTAATCACCTCAGAAGGAATCTTTGCACCGTTAGTTATCTCTGACCTACCCTCGCATCCTCACCTCCAGCCCTAAGTAAGCCATGCATCTCCTTTCTCTCTCTGTAGAGTTTCCTCTTCTGGACACTGTATATGGATGTAATCATATAGGATGTGTTTGTTCGTGACTGGCTTTTTGGGAGCTTAGCATAAGGGTACCAAGGGTCATTCATGTCTACAGCATGTATCAGTATTTCATCTCTCTTTTGCTGAGTAAAGTTACATGGCCTGGATAGACCAGATTTTGTTTATCCATTTTTCATTTGTTGGGCACTTGAACAGTTTGCACATTGGGCAATTATAAATAGTGCTGCTTTAAACATTTGTGTGCAGGTTTCTGTGTAGCTGCCCATGTTCATTTCTCTACGTATATGCTCTATGGATGGGACTCCTCATTGCCTGTAGAATTAAGCACCTGCTTTTCAGCATGAGATTTGACACCCTTATGATCTAGACTTTACAAGAAGCATCTGAGATATAAGCTGCTGGAGATCCTTCTGTAAGTTTTGGCCGTTAGTATGTCCCCAGGACTTGGCACAAAGCCAGGTAATTAGTAGTTGCTGAGTAGTTGAGAATAAATGAGTACGTATGAAGAACCTCAAGTTCCCTCTCCAACAGTGTGCGTCCCTGATAGTTCTGCCCCAAGGTTCCTGTTTTCCAGCATCTTCCCACTTCCCTCCTCCCTATGACAACTCAGTGTGCTTACATTTTTATGCCCTCTGCATAGCATCTCCATCTGCCCTTTCCTCTGGAAAGCACTCTCATCTTCCCCAGACTGGGTTGGTTTCTCTATCACTTAGGCTCCTGTAACGTGTTGTTGTGGTAATTCTGTCCAAATATGCAGCCAAAGAATGATCATCGATCTTTTGCCAGCCATGCATCCTCTAGACCAGAAATTCCTTGGGAGCAGTACCGTGACTCACACAAGCTTATGTTACTGGGACCTTGCCCGGGGCCCCGGGCCATGGCGAGGGCTCAGGGAAGACTGTTGCACGAAGGAAGGATGGTGACATTGCTTCCTGTGATGTTCCCACCTCATCTCCTCTTTTCACCGTCTTTGGGTTTCCAAGAAAGCGATGTTGTCTTGTTTTTCTTTTTAGCATAACATTCTCCTTCCTGTTGTCATTGGAGCCGTGGTTATGCCATCTGTGACAATGATATGAAATATGGGGAAATCTGCGAAGAAAGTAACAATGCGCCCAGCCCCTCCTGCAGCACCCTTGGTGTCTGTACCCCCAGATGTTAGACCTGAGTTAGACAACGGGGTTACACCAAATGTTTTCTTTAGTTTTCTGTTATTAAATGGCAGTTACTTTCAAGGGGCTTTCACACGCATGTAATTCACGTTAAGATTGCCTGTGTACTTTCTGGAGGGAGCAAATGTTACTGTATTTAAAATGCACACAGCACTCCATAAAATGAAATACTATTATTTAAGCAGATGGATGGTCCCTTAGATGGAAGAAACAAAAGCTGTTGGAATATAGTTTGGGTTTTTTTTGTTTTTTTTTTTGCCTGTGGCCATATGATGTGTATTTTCGAGAATGAGTTTGTTACTTTATTAAATCCAATGGTGTGAAATAGAAAGACTAATGTGAAATACCTTAAAAAAATGTAAGAAGTTACAGTAATTCCCCAGAGGACACTTATCTTTTTGACTACTAGGATTAAACATTTATTTTCCATTTTTCTCACAGTTATTTAAATGATTTCACAAGCTGGCTCTTGAAATGTGGTTTATAATAGGAAACTATACATTTAATTTGTCAATATATCTTATATATATATTCACATTTTCAAAGAATTGCTATTCTTAACGAGGCTACTTTTGTGATACAAAGTAAATTTAAATGTGTCTGAATTTTATTTAGTTCAGATGACCCACATCCAATTGACAGAAGAGGAATGTGGGGAGGGGAAAAAAGAACCTAGGTGGAATTAATTAGTCCCGAAGAGGGACAGTCACCTTGGTCCTAACAATATGTCTGGGGTGATATCAGTTTCCTAGAAAGCTCAAAAGTAAAATCACAACTATGCTTCCCGATTTGAACCAATTTCTTCGTTAGCAGTACTCTTTATATTCTGATTTATGGAGCACTGCTAAAGACTTTAGCTTTGGTTGGGAGATAAAACTATCAGTTACTAGTTGATGAACACTTGTCTTCTCTTGGAGTAAATCTGCTTCTAGAAAGTGCATTTTTCCCTGCCATCTTATGACAAGTGACATTCACTCTGCTTTCCCAGCCCAGAGAGAGTCAGCATTGGCCCCCCAGGGGACGTACTCAGGGTCCCCACAGTGAGAGAGACCAAGAGAAAGTAGATGGATGTTCAAGTAAGAGAGCTGGAGGATACTAAAGCTCATGAGCACAGCTTTCCCCAGACTTTGCTTTGTAGAAGAAAAGCAACTATATCATGAAATAAAGTCTTCATGAGAAAGATGATTTCTTCAACCTCTTAGTCCTGAGTCCTTGGTCAAGTGATAACCCCTCTGAATCTCCAAATTATCATCCTCAGAGAGGAGTCTACAATCACCCAGCAGAACTGTTGTTCACAAGAGTAAATGATATAACCCCTTCAGTCTCATAGCATTGCCTGGTTCAATGTCGGTGCTCAGTAAATGTTATCCTCATCTGTGTCCACTGATGTTAATTCCAGGTATTTAGGGCTCCTTTCATCTCCCGTGAAGATGGTACTGGGTAGGCATTTGTTTTTAGAAAGTCACATATAAACACAGGAGTTCCTGGCCAAGGTGGAGGCATAGGTAGATATGCTTTGCTTCCTCATACAACCAAAAGAAGGATAACAACCAATTTAAAAACAAAAAAACAACAGTACTGCCAGAATCGAATTGTATGGATGTCTGACAACCAAGGCGTTAAAGAAGAAATATTCATCCAGACCAGTAAGAGGGGCAGAGACCTGAAGCTGGAGCAGCAAGGACTGGACTGGCAAGGCAGCAGCTAAAGGACCAGGATATTCCACATTTGCATCCTGGTAAGCTGGGAGGAACAACTGGGGAGTGAGGCAGACCGTGCAAACCTAGGGTTGTAGCATGGGGAAATAAAGCCTCAAAAATCTGTAAGGGTTGCAGCAGCGGGAGAAACTCCCAGTCTCACAGGAGAGTCCATTGGAGAGATCCACAGGATCCTAGAACTTACACAAGCCCACCCACCTGAGAATCAGAATCTGAAAGGGCACAATCCATTTGTGGGAAGCGAAGGAAGTGACTGAAGTGGGGTGAGAGCTGAGCAAGTGACATTGTTTGCTCCCTGACCTCCCCCCCATTCAGTGCCACAATGCAGCAAAGTGGGTTGCCCCACTGTGGTGAATACCTAAGGCTCCACCCTTTACAACATAATAGGTGCACCGAGACAAAGAAATATGGCCCAAATGAAAGAACAGATCAAAACTCCAGAGAAAGAACTAAGTGATGAGGAGATAGACAACCTATCAGATGCAGAGTTGAAAACACTGGTAATCAGGATGCTCACAGAAACGACTGAATATGGCCACAAAATAGAGGAAGAAGTGAAGGCTATGCAAAATGAAATAAAGAAAAATAGACAGGGAACCAACAGTGAAGGCAAGGAAACAAGGACTCAAAACAATGATTTGTAACAGAAGGAAGAAATAAACATTCAACTGGAATGGAATGAAGAAACAGGAATTCAAAAAAATAAGGAGAGGCTTAGGAACCTTTGGGACAACAGGTTTAAATGTTCCAACATCCAAATCATAGGGGTGCCAGAAGGAGAAGAGGAAGAGCAAGAAATTGAACACTTATTTGAAAAAATATTTAAGGAAAACTTCCTGAATCTGACAAGGAACTAGACATGCAAGTCCAGGAAGCACAGAGAGTCACAAAGAAGTTGACCCAAGGAGGAACACACCAAGATACATTGTAATTAAATTACCCAAGATTAAAGATAAGAAGAGAATCTTGAAAGCAGCAAGAGAAAAGGAGACAGTAAGTTACAAAGGAGTGCCCATCAGACTGTCAGCTGATTTCTCAAAAGAAACCTTACAGGCAAGAAGGGGCTGGCAAGAAGTATTCCAAGTCATGAAAGGCAAGGACCTACATCCAAGATGACTCTATCCAGCAAAGCTATCATTTATAATGGAAGAGCAGATAAAGTGCTTACCAGATAAGGTCAAGTTAAAGGAGGTCATCATCACCAAGCCCTTATTATATGAAATGTTAAAGGGGCTTACCTAAGAAAAAGAAGAAAATCAATTTACTATGAACAGTAAAATGACAACAAACTCACAACTATCAACAATTGAACCTAAAAAAACAAAAACAAAGACAGAAACAAACTAAGGAAACAACTAGAACAGTAACAGAATCACAGAAATGGAGATCACATGGAGGATTATCATTGGGAAAGGGGTGTGGGGAGAATGAGGGAAAAGGTACAGGGAATAAGAAGCATAAATAATAGGTACAAAATAGACGGGGAGGTTAAGACTAGTACAGGAAGTGGAGAAGTGAAAGAACTTGTATGTACGACCCATGGACATGAACTAAGGGGGAGAATACTAAAGGGAGGGGGGTTCAGGACAGAAGGGGAGAAAGGGGAGAAAAAACGGGACAACTGTAATGTATAATCAATAAAATATACTTAAAAAAAAAGTCACAAATAAATGCAGATGTCTGCAAAATAAATCTTAGTGGCATTTAAAAATATTTTGTTTAATTTGGGGGTTCCACTTGTTGAGTTTCCTTTGCATAAATGAGACTTCATAACTGTTACTGAGTGCAATGTAGGTGCTCCAATTATGAATTAAAAAGCCAAATATGTATGGATAGGTTAATAGGCATTTTATTTCCAGTAATTAAAGTAGAAACCATTTAAGCAACCAAGATTAGGAAAATAGTTTAGAAAGTCATATTATATAAAATATTTTTTAAGGCTGGTTAATGTGTTTTTTAATGTATATATTTTTATTGTATTTTTTCCATTATAAAATGTTCATCTACTAACATTTACTTGTTAAGTCCATATAGGAAAATGAAATTCTATATATGAAATAATGTCATGAGAATGAAGCAGTCTATAACAATTATGTGTTTGACGTAGGCACATTGTAGTATACTTACACAGGTAAGGCACGCAGGCAGATGGACCAGAAGAGAAAATATAAAACCCGAAACAGAAACTGTCATAGTCTGATGAAATTAAGTGATGGTTTTGTCAAAGTTCTCTATTATTGCTACATAGTTTCATTTAAAAATACGTTGTTGGTTGGGCACTATTTTCAGAAAACCAATTTTGCTTTTTAAAATGCTTTACATATTATCTTCACTTTTAATTAAAAAAATTGAGACTAATTTCATTTCAAATGAGCCCTCTGCGCCCCTGTCCACCAGAGCAATTTGACCGTAGCAACTGGCTCTAGCCATCCACTCATTTAGCTTCCCCTCACTGGACATTAGGCCCTGTTCCCTGGGTGTGACAACTCAGTATATTGTCCTCAGAGGGCACATGTTCTAACGGGAGACAGATGGAAAAGGAATATAAAATACAAATTCTGATAGTGGTCAGTACAGTGAAGGCAGAGCAGGGCAGAGGGCATGGGACTGAAGAGTAATCTGTTCAAAGTTAAGATCCCGGAAAACATAAAAGCTTGTATATAAAATATGCAATGAAGATGGCACCTTACTTTCCAGTACCAGCCTCTCCTTCTGCAATCAGTTGGACAATTTTGAGTTATTTAGTTCTAGTTACACCCTGTGATTTTTTTCTTAAAAGAAACTGCTTAGGCCAGGCTGATGGAAATTCAAGTTCAGAAGGAGCGCTTAACTGACTGGTCCTTGTGTTGTTTTCTTGCAGTTTTCGGTGAGGGCCTTCACTCCAGCCTCTACTTTGTCAATGCATCTTTGCAAGAGGTAGTGTTCGCGAGCACCACGGGGACCTTGGTGCCCTGCCCAGCTGCAGGCATCCCTCCTGTGTCTCTCAGATGGTACCTAGCGACGGGCGAGGAGATCTACGATGTTCCCGGGATCCGCCACGTCCACCCCAACGGCACTCTCCAAATTTTCCCCTTCCCTCCTTCAAGCTTTAGTACCTTAATCCATGATAATATTTATTATTGCACAGCTGAAAATCCTTCAGGGAAAATTAGAAGTCAGGATGTCCACATCAAGGCTGGTGAGTAGAAGTCCTCAGGCTTTAGTCCTTTGGTGCCTTCTTGGGTGGGGGGCAGTAACAAACATTAAAGTGCCATCAGCGGGGACTCAGTAAAACTCTTCATCAGTTCCTTCTGATACTGCCGATGTCTCCTTAGAGAGCATCTCTCGACTGGATTTCAGAGTACCAGACACTGTTGGAAAAAAAAAAAATTGAAATTACTGGTTCTCATTCTCAGTGAAACAAATGAGCAAATGCTTGTAAATAATCACCTTTTGCTTTCTTCTTACTGAGGTGTCCCTATTTTCATTCCACATGTTAGTCATTTGAATGACGACATGCCAAAAAAAATGTTCAGTGCCTTTGTAACCACTTATAACTCTGCTTCTGTGGCTCACCAAACCCTGGGAAACTGGGGGAAGTCCTTCTGTGAAACTAACGTTAAGTTTACGATACGGTGCCTGGGTCATTTTGAATGTATCCACTCAGCAAATATTTTCTTGAGCTTCTGTTATAGTTCTGGCACTCTGCCGAGTGCAGGGAATATGAGGCCTGTCCCAAGGGTATCCAGCCATGTAATATGAAAAATGGAGACATTTATTGAAGAGGATACAAGAATCAAGAAACATTGTACATAGGACAATGACACCTACGTCCCCTTCAAAGTAGGCACCTCTGGACCTCACACAGTTCTCCCAGTCACCATCAGATGCTCCATCATATTTTCCTGAATCTCATCCACAGTCTGAAATCTCTTCCCTTTCAAAGGTGATTTTAGTTTTGGAAAAAGCCAGAAGTCACAGGGTGCCAAATTTGGGCTATAGGGGGGCTGACTCACCTGGGTGGTTTGATGTTTCGCCAAAAGACTGCATGAGGTGTGATGTATGAGCGGATGCATTGTTGTGACAAAGCCAATCACCAGTCGCCGTTAACTGCAGCCTTCTGAATCATCTGAATGGCTTTCCTCAGAGGAATGTTCAAGCTTAACGCAAAATCTGATGCAGATTCATTGTTCTACGTGCTTGGTCGTTCTGAATGCAATAGCCACTCAGTGCACATGCTCACTCAATGGGTGTCTACCGCCCCCACTGACCGGTACAGTGAAGTTGTCACTGTTCACCCATGCACGTTCCAGTCCATTCTCCTTGGCTGCCAGGTTACATTGAGGTCATGCAAACTGTTCTCATTATATTAACAGTGGCTGGACTTTTTCTGGACAGACCTCATATGTGGGAAAATGAAGTGATGTCCACCCTCATGGAAGTCACATCCTAATGGAGGAGTCACACATAAACAAAGAGAGAAAGTTGGGTCACAGTTTACAGTGGGGAGTTGGCCTCTGTGCCAGGCGTTAGGATATTTGTGAGGATACTGTGAAAAATTCAGGAGAGGGAAAAACAAACCCCAAACAAAAACATCATCAGCTGAGAACCGAGGAAAATCCCACCACTGGTTCAATCTGAGACTGCCAATGTCTCCTTTGAGATGCCAGGGCATCTCCGGACTGGATGACGGAGTGCCTCACATTGTGGGAACTGAAACTCAGAACTAGTGCCATTCAGTTGGCAAGGTCCAAACTATACCCCCAATTTATTTGCATTTTGACTCATTGATACTCAAATTTCCAGTGTCTTGAACCCAGTACGTTTGCTTTCTGTTCCCCTCTTTCTGTCTCTCCCCCCCGCACTCTGTCCCAGGGGTGGGCCGTGGAGAGAGTGGGGGGACGGAAAAGAGGACTAAGATTTAAGCTGGAACAAAACCATAGCATCAATGGGCGTTGGAGGGGAAGCAGGCTCAGTCTCATATTCTCGCCTTCTTTGTGAAACAAGAAAGACACTTAACATTTTTGACTATGTCACATGTTTCTGGAACGTTGTCAGTGAATAAACCTTGGGTTGGTTTGTTCCTCTTAACATCATAAGGCATTTTTTTTTTTAACTGTCATCGCTAGAAGTCAACCCGGGAACACAGCCTCTGATTCACAGACATCAGAAGCTGTACATCCAGGACAAATTGTGTCATTCTAGAGATTTAAGGAAACCCTGGAAATCAAGCACACAGCTGGACTCCAGCTAGCAAACAGTGTTTTAATTTCTTTTTTTTTTAAAGCCTGGCCTTTCAAATGTTGGTGGGTGGACTTAACGTAATGGTGGGACTAAGAGAATGTGATTTCGATTGTTGTCTGGTGCACCGGGTAGCCGGGGGAGCTTTGTTACCATTCCTGCAGCAGGCGAGGAGGTGTGACTTGAAGGCATCACGACCTGAGCGAAATATAAAACGTTTCTGAGTGCCTGCATGGGATCTCTTTGATGTACGCGCTCACACATTAGCCTGGGACTCATGCCGCCGGCAAGTCACTTTCCCAACCGTATTTTGATCTCCATGACGTACTCACAAGTTGCAAGACTTGCACAGAAATGCACTTAAGAAAAGAAGAAAAAGATTGGTTTTAATCAAGAGATATGAAGAACGGATACCCCAAACAATTAAAATCAAGCAAATGAAATTTGTGTAGGGACCTCTAACCCTGACGACGGGGAATTAGGTGAAACACCTGTTACCTAGCAGACTGTAGATTCTTTGTAACGTGCCGTAAAAGACACATTTATGGACCACAATGTACCACTAACAGAAAAACCTGGCACTTCAAACAGCTGTGCTGCGATGTGTTAACCAGCTCTTTCTGCCTCAAGTCTCCTGTCAGACAGAGGCACCGGATGCTTACCCCTGTTTTAACTGCTCTTTCCCGAATTTGTCATGGAACTGATTGTTCTTGCACGGCAGCGGACATTTCGGACATGGAAATGCCATCGTCTTGTCTGGAGTCTGTGCCACCTTCCACGTGCTTACGTCAGGGCTGCTGAAGTGTGGGTATTCCCGACACCTGACACCCCACTGCGTGTGAGCCGGGCAGACACACGGCGGCTGAGCTGTTGAGGCTGACAAGTGGACAGTCACATTGCCCCAATGAAACTTCTTTTCTCACTTAAATTTACTTCTTATTATGAGCACACTATGGTTGTAGAAATTCTTTAGATTGTTTATTGGATGCTGGAAAACTTGGTTTCCCCACTTCTGTGTAGTTCCCGATACAGCACTGGGCGGCTGTGTGGAAGGGCAGCTGAGGGGCACCTGAGCCCAGTGACGACTGTTGGGTAGGTTTGAGTAGAATGAGCACTGACTCACGGGGCATCGCCCTGTGTTTCAGGTCATCCTAACCGTCTGACATTCCTTTCGATTGGTATAGCAACTTCCCTGGAATAATCCATTGGGTAAAATGGCCTCATAGTCTTTTCTTTGGCAGCACAAAAAATTATTATTCATTTTGTTTTTAATTAAAAATAATCCTCGCCTGAGGATGTTTATTGATTTTAGAGAGAGAGGAAGAGGGGTGGGAGAGAGGGAGAGAGAAAAACATCAATGTGAGAAACATCCATCAGTTGCCTACAGTAGGTACCCTGATTGGGGAATGAACCCACAACCTAGGTATGTGTTCTGACTGGGAATCAAACCCCTAACCACTTGATGCACGGGATGATGCTCCAACTGAGCCTCCCCAATCAGGGTGAAAATTCTTATTCTTAATAGTTTTCAGCATGTTGACCTAGGTCTGTGTGTCAGTGAGAGAGAAAAGGGCCATTCATCCTGTCTCATTCATTCACCATAATCTCAGTTTCCCTATCAAATAAAATACTGTCTTGCCCTTTCTGTCCTAAGGACTGGGATGCTGATGGGCCACTGGAAATGACACTGTCCCTTGCCCATGATGTATTTACTGGCTAGCAAAGGGGCAAGTCAAAAAAATTCTAGTGACTGTCTTTCCCTTTGTAAACTGTGCTTAAATAACCTTGGAGGGCTTCTGATGATGGCCAAGATGGAGGAGCAAGGGCTGAATTTGCCCTTTTATCTGAAATAGCAACAACCACAAACAGACAAAGTATATGAAGCACCAGTCTTCAAGACTAGCCATCTCATAGTGAAGGAAAGTGATCCCTGAGAAAGTGGAAACAAGCAGCTGAGCCCTATGATTGCCCCAATTGGCTGCCTGAAGGAAAGGAGGACACAGAACCCTGCACATGAATTTTTATAGCAGCTTTATTCATAATTGCCCAAAATTGGGAGCAACAAGGATGTCCTTCAGTATGTGAATGGATAATGACAAAGACTCTGTCCTTGGCTAAAGTTTCCTCAGGTTCCTCTGAACCCTTTTCTCAACTAGTCCTGGATCTTGACCTTCTGTTTCTGTTTTCCCTGGGCCCAGTTTTACTAAGAGTCCTGTGAAGTCATCCCTCACCTCTGATATCTGATACTGGATCACTCTTAATATGTGATCAGGTGATTTCCAGCCAAAACGGAGGTGTAGGTAGACACACTGTCCCTCTTCACACAACCAAAAGAAGGACAACAAGAAATTTAAAAACAAAAAACAACTAGAACTGACAGAAAATCGAACTGTATAGAAGTCCAACAACCAAGGAGTTAAAGAAGAAACATTCATCCAGACTGGTAGGAGGGATGGAGACAGGCAGCCGGGCGGAAAGGACTCGTGGCAAGGCAGCTGCTGGTGGACCGGGGGAGGTGGTGGATTGTGGACTGGGCAATCCCACAGTTGTGTGCAGATAGACTGGGAGGAACAACTGAGGAGCGAGACAGACCACACAACCCAGGGGTCCCAGCACAGGGAAATAAAGCCTCAAACCTCTGATCAAAAATACCTGTAGGGGTTGAGGTGGCAGCAGGAGGGACTCCCAGCCTCACAGGAGAGTCCATTGGAGAGACACACAGGGTCCTAGAATGTACACAAGCCCACCCACCTGGGAATCAGCCTCAGAAGGGCCCAATTTGATTGTGGAGAGCAGGGGAAGTGACTGAAAGCCAGCAGAGAGCTGAACAAGCAGCATTGTTTCCTCTTGGACCCCTCCCACACACACAGCATCACAACGCAGCCAC
>VMDR010010402.1:0-30493 GCA_007922815.1 Macrotus californicus | reverse complement strand
CAAATTAGGGAAGTTCTCCTTCATTATTTGTTCAAATAAGTTTTCAATTTCTTGGTCTTCCTCTTCTCCTTCTGGCACCCCTATGATTCGGATATTGGAACGTTTAAAGACATCCTGGAGGTTCTTTGTCAGATAATTCTTAATATCTTCTTCATCTCAGGACTTGCATCTATTGTCTTTTTAAAATTCAGTTTGAGATATTCCCAGTTCTTGGTATATTTCAAAAAATTGGAATACAAACATTTTTGTATTATGTTTGAGATTGAATCTTAATTTAAAACTTCTGTTTTAACTAATTTTCTCTGACACTGCTTTGACATGGGAGGGAAGGAAACTTCATTGCTGCCAGGTGAAAGTGGAATTTCAGATGTCCTACTTCACCTCTGTTGACACCCAAGGTAAGTTGAGCCCCTCTTTACTGCTGGTGGGGTGTGAGTTCCAGCTCCTTGCATGGTCTCCACTAATATTATGGTGGATATGACCTTGTTACTGCTGGGTAATGGTGAAAGTTCTAACTCTCTAGTAGGTGTCCTTTCATACTACCTGGTGGGAAGGTAGGTAGGAGTAGATGCCCAGGTTCCTACTGACACCATGGTCTTTAGTGACACCATGGAAGGGGAGGAGGGCTCGTTACTGGCTGAGGTGGGGGATGAAAATCATAGTTCCCTACTTTGTATTGTGTGACACCACCCTGGCAGGGGTGTTGGGGTGACTTCTTATAACCTTATGAGGGTAGAAGTCAAGGTTCTACACTCAGACTGGGTATGGATGGGGGTTAAGGCCACAGTACTGTTTGTAATGTTCGGTAAGTGTAGAGTAATCGCCTAAAAGTTTTGTTTTACTATGGTGTCCCTTTCCTTTGGCTAGTAGGGGTAAGCTGCTGTTGGGGTTTTGTTTTGATCTGTGCTCCACTGGCATATCCAGGTTACTGGTTTCTTTAGCTCCAAGTCTGGGATAAATGAGGCAAAACAAACAAACATACTAACTAACTAACAAACAATAACAACAGACAAGAGTCTAATAACAGTGTTAGTCCTTGACTCCTGAGATTCCTAGCCAGCCTACTTTCTTCTTTCCACCTTTCAAAGTCTTACATTTGTTTTTATATAATTTCCTGTGTTTGGAGTTGTACCAGGAATGGTAAAAGTACATCTACTGCATCTTCCCCAAACTAGAAGTTCTATCAGTTTACTTTTCATTTAGTACAGGGTGGGCAAAAGTGGGTTTACAGTTGTGAGTAAGCAAAATACAGAGTTTATTCTTGTATTATTAGTAGTAATTATATTATTCTCATACAAACAACTGTAAACCTACTTTTTGCCCCACCCTGTATATAGTATTTTCCATCTCTAGCTATTCCATTTGGATCTTTCTTATGTTTCATTTCTCTTGTAGTTTTGTTGCCTTTACATTCTTTTTTAAAATTATATTTTATTGATTATGCTATTACAATTTTCCCAATTTTTCCTTCTTTGCCCCCTCTGCCCAGCACTCCCCACTGCCTCAGGCAACCCCCACATCATTGTTCATGTCCACGGGTCATACATGTAAGTTCTTTGACTACTCCATTTCCTATATTGTACTTTACATCCCCATGACTATTCTGTACTTATTTGTACTCCTTAATCCCCTCTCCTTTCACCCATTCCCTCACACCCCCCTCCCATCTGGCAACTATCAAAGTATTCTCCGTATCCATGATTCTGTCTCTGTTCTTCTTGTTTGCTTAGTTTGATTTTAGATTCAATTGTTGATAGATGTCTTTATTGACACTTAATTCATAGTTTTGATCTTTTTCTTACATAAGTCCCTTTAACATTTCATATAATAGTGGTTTGGTGATGATGAACTCCTTTAGCTTTACCTTGTCTGGGAAGCTCTTTATCTGCCCTTTGATTCTAAATGATAGCTTTGCTGGGTAGAGCAACCTTGGCTGTAGGTCCCTGCTTTTCATCACTTTGAATATTTCTTGCCCATCCCTCCTAACCTGCAAAGTTTTTTTTCAGAAATCAGCTGACAGTCTTATGGGAACTCCCCTGTAGGTAACTAACTGCTTTTCTCTTGCTGCTTTTAAGATTGTCTCTTTATCTTTAATCTTTGGCATTTTAATTATGTGACTTGGAGTGGGCCTCTTTGGGTCCATCTTGTTTGGGACTCTCTGCTTCCTGGACTTGCATGTCTGCTTCCTTCATCAAATTAAGGAATTTTTCTTTCATTATTTTTTCAAATAGATTTCTGATTTCTTGCTGTTTCTCTTCTCCTTCTGGCACCCCTATGATGCAAATGTTGGAATGCCTGAAGTTGTTCCAGAGGCTGCTTATACTATCCTCATGTTTTGGGGTTTTAAAATTTTTTTCTTTTTGTTGCTCTGATTGGTTGTTTTTTGCTTCCTTATGTTCCAAATCATTGATTTGATTCTTCGCTGCATCCACTCTACTGTTGTTTCCCTGTAAATTGTTCTTTATTTCAATTAGTGTATTCTTTGTTCCTGACTGGATCTTTTTTATACTATTGAGGTTATCACTAAGTTTCTTGAGCCTCCTTAAAACCCGTGTTTTGAAGTCTACATCTGATAGATTGCGTTTATCTCCATTTTGTTTAATTTTTTTTCTTTCTGGACTTTTGGCCTGTTCTTTCATTTGGGCCGTATTTCTTTGTCTCCTCATTTTGGCAGGCTCCTTGTGTTTGTTTTTATGTATTGGGTAGAGCTGCTATGACTCCCTATCTTAGCAGCATGTCCTAATGTAGTAGGTGTCCTATAGGGTCTATCACCCCAGATAGGTGCTTGAAGTACACCCTTCATGTGGGCTGAGTACACCCTCATCTTGTAGTTGAGCCTTGATTGCTGTTGGCAGATCAATGGGAGGGATTTGCCCAGGTCAGTCAGTTGCAAGGACTGGCTGTGTCCTCTGACCACCAACCTCCACCCTCTGTGGTGGATCACCTGTGTATGCAGGGGCAGCATAGTGGTGCTACAACATGGTATGTAGCTATCCAATGGGTGCGCAGGCTCTGGGATTTCCCAGGTGGTGTATGCCAAGGTTAGCCCCCACCTGTGTTTTCCAGGGCCACCACCCTGCATGAGCTATAAAGCAATCTGAGATGGCTGCTACTTGTGCTGGGCTTGGAGATTCCCAGGTGAAGCCAATCTGTGAATCTAGGCTGACTGCTGCTAGTGCTGGGCCTAGGCCCACTTCGCAAGAGGTACGGGGGGTGGGGGTCGGGGCTCACTGAGGCCAGCTGTTGCTTATTTGGTAGGATTTAGGAAGTTGCAAAGCATGAGTCAAGACCAGCCATTCATATGAAAAAACTATGGTTAACAGCT
This sequence comes from Macrotus californicus, assembly GCA_007922815.1. Taxonomy (NCBI): domain Eukaryota; kingdom Metazoa; phylum Chordata; class Mammalia; order Chiroptera; family Phyllostomidae; genus Macrotus; species Macrotus californicus. Next base: position 27,168 of record VMDR010010402.1, on the reverse strand, counting down.
TGGGTGGGCCCGTGGGTTGGGTGGGATGGAGTCTCAGGGAATTCCAGGATGGGACAAACAGTGTTAGCAAGGTTGATGGAGTCTCAGATATGACACCAGCCTGCCAGCTCTGTGGATCTCTGTTGGGGGAGGGCTCAGAAAAGGACTATGGCCTCTGCCCATCTTTCTGTCTGGGAGAAAGCTGTCCCCCCAGCTTTCACCTTGATGCCAGAAACTTCAGTTCCTCCATGTATGCCACTGGGGCCTTTCAAGCTGCTACACCAGTGCTGGAGCTCAGAGGGAGTCTGAGTAAGTCTGTGTGTGGGTTCTTTTTTTTTTTAACAATTTAAAAAAATATTTTATTTATTCATTTTTAGAGAGAGGGGAAGAGAAGGAGAAAAAGAGGGAGAGAAATATCAATATGTGGTTGCCTCTTGAGTGCCCCATACTGGGGACCTGGCCCACAACCCAGGTATGTACCTTGACTGGGAATCGAACTGGCAACCTTTTGTTTCTTAGCCTGCGCTTAATCTGCTGAGCTACACCAGTCAGGGCCGTGTGTGGGTTCTTTAAGAGGAACTGCTTGGAACTCCAGAAGTTTCTCGCACTGACTCAATTGCCCCTCCCAGGGGTTTTTGCAGAACCCTGGACTGGGCAGCCTGGTGTGGTGTTGGGACTCCTCACTCCTGAGATATCCCCCCTGAATTTTCATACACCACATGTGGAATGGGATCAGCCCATTGTGCATCTCCGCCCCTCCTACCCATCTGGATGGATGTGGTTTCTTTAATTCGTAGTTTTCAGACTTCCATTCAGCTTGATTTCTGATGGTTCTGAGTGATGGTTGTTCTATCATTTAGTTGTAATTTGATGTGGTTGTGTGAAGAGGCAAGCTGTGTTTACCTATGTCGTTTTCTTGACTGGAAGTCTACATTTTTTTTTTTTTTGTAGAATAGTATGGTTTTATTTACACAAATACAGTGTGTACACAACCTATTAATTTTTTCTCTGTACAGCCTGGCATTGGGATTGATGACTCTTATGGCCAGCTGGGCTGCTCTGTCCACAATGACTTTGCGGTTCTTTGAGGAGACATTGTGAGTAATCTCACATAGTAAGACTTGTTGCACATCATCAGTACTTAAAGCTCCTTGACATTGTGGACGAGGAACTTCTGAAAGCCACTGGGCAGCATGTGCTTTTTCTTGTTCCCATAACCAATATTAGGCATTAAGATGTGGACCTTGAATCTTCTCCTTACCCTGTCAGTGCCTCTGGGTTTCTTCCAGTTCTGCTTAATTTTGACACATTGGTCTGACTGGTGCTGGATGAACTTCTTGGTCTTCTTTTTGACAATTTCATGAGGGGTCTGAGGGCAGCCATGGTGCTGAGTAGGAGATGGCTGCCACCTCTGTAGGCAGCACTGAAAAAAAGCTGCCTTTACATTCTAAAGTGTATGAAGTGTATTTATAGCTGTTTGAATGTCCTGTCTACTAATTCTACCATTGCTGTCATTTCTGGGGATGTTTCTCTTGGTTTTGGTTAATATTTTCCTTAATTTTTTTTTTGTATATTTTATTGGCTATCAGACATTGGGAAGTTTATGTTGTTCAGTGATGGATTTTGTTACATTTCTTTAATGAATGTTGATCTTGGTTCTGGCCTACTTGGTATCCGATCCTTTCGAGGCTTGCTTTCAAGCTTTGCATGATGGATCCAGAGTAGCCTGTATTAGAATGTCCACTACTACTGAGTTCTTTTGAGGACTCTACCTGATACTCCATGTATTATAAGATCTATTCACACTGGCTGTCAGGAACACAAAGCATTCCCAATCTTCTTGTGTGAGCTTTGGGAATTGTTTGGCCTACTGCTTTCTGGTGATTTTCCCCCCTAGCGTCATGGAGTTTCATCCCATGCACATACAGATCAATATTCAGCCAAAGATTTGAGGAGACCTCTCTTCAGACCTTCAAAGCTCTTTATAGTATTGTACTTTCAATTTTTAGCCAATTCACCTTCCACAAACTCTAACCTCCATCTTCTCCACACACTGAAACTGCTGGCTTTATGTGGGTTCCCTCCTCTGCACTGCTCCCCACTGCACAGTGCAGGAAACTACCTCAAGGCAGTAAACTGAAGCAGTCATGGAGCTCACTGCATTTCCCTTTTCTCAGTTAACAAAGTGCCCCATTTCCTGATTTCCAATATCTATAACATTTCTTTTATAATTTTGTCTGGTTTTTATAGTTGTTTATAGTGAAAGGGCAATTTCTGTAGCTGTGATGCATAGGTGGAAGTGGAAGTCTTCCTGAGCTAGTTTTTTTTTTTTTTTTTTTAAAGCTAGAAACAACAGAAGAAAGAGGCTTAGGTCCCCAGGACAAAGGACCCTGATACCATGACAAGTATATAGATAATAATTCCTCAGTCCTATTCAATAGGGACTTATGATCATTTATGTGCATAACATACAATGCAGAAAGAATAATAATGTTCACCCTGACTGGTGTGGCTCAGTGTTGAGCACCGGCCTGCGAACTGAAAAGTCACCAGTTTGATTCCCAATCAGAGCACGTGCCTGGGTTGTGGGCCAGGTCCCCAGTTGGGACCATGCAAAGGCAACCGACTGGTGTTTCTCTCCTTCTCCTTCTCCCTCCCCTCCCTTCCCCTCTCTCTAAAAAATAAATAAAATTATATTTCTGGAAGAACCCAAAGCACTGAAAGAACATAAGCACCTCTATGTTCATTGCAGTGTTATTTACAATCGCCAAGATTCAGCCCAAGTGTCCATAAGTAGATGAGTGGGGTAAAACAACTATGGGGCATTTACACAATGGAATACTACTCAGCCATAAAAAAGAACGTTTTACCCTTTGTAACAGTATGGATGGACCTGGAAAACATTAAGATAAATGAAATAAGCCAGTCAGAGAAAGACAAGTACCATATGATTTCACTCGTATGTGGAATCTAATGAACAAATTGAACAAACAAAAGAGACAGACTCATAGATGGAGAACAGATGACAGCTAAGTTGGGGGGTCAGGTTAGGGGGTGTAAGGATTGAGCAAAAAGGAAAAAGGACTCATGGACATGGACAACATTGTGGTGACTGTGGGAGGTAGAGGGTGTAAGGGGACAAAAGGGTAATAGAAAAGATATAGTAAAATTTTAAAAAAGAAAAAAATAAAATCTTTAAAAAAAGAGTAATAATATTCAACCATTTTAAAAATTGTTGGACACAGGGTCCTATATGACATCCATACTTACTGATCTGAAGCACCATCATGGCCCCCGTTAAGAGTGGTAGTGTGCTGGGGCTAGGTAACAAATGTATTCCAATCCCAGATGTGGCTCTCAGTGGGTCTACTGAGTTCACAGATCCACATAGTGGTCATTGCACTGGGTAATTGAAATGGATATATTTGATATTTGGCAGAACTACATTAACCATGATAGGTTAAGAGATATCATACCGAGGAAGGCCAACATGATGCTCCTGAAACTGCCTCCACCATCTCGTGCCAAGATAATAAATAAAAATATCAAATTAGTGGTCCTTTAAGACCTAAAGGATGCAGAGATGGTGGTCCCCACCATAGTGCCGTGGCCCCTGCTAAAACCATACAGTTCCTGGAAAATAACAGTGGATTATGGCAATCTCAATCAACAAGTAGTTTCAATGGTATCTGCTGTGCCAACTGTGATATCTTTGCTAGAGCAGGTTAACGAAGGCTCAGTTACATATTTGGTGGCCATTAATCTGAGCAATATAGAAAGAATCATAAAAAAATTTGCTTTCACTATTGAGATAAACAATATACATTTACAGTCCTGTGCCTGGGCCATGTAAACTCTCCCACCCTCCATCACAATATAATCTGAAGCAATTTGGATCATCTGGACTTTCCATAAAATATCACATTATTATATTGATGAAATCATGCTAACTGCACAGGATGAGCAAGAAATGGCAAGTACAAGAAATGTCAAGTACATTGGAGGCCTTGGCAGGATAAACATTGTTCAAATGGTAGTATATGAACTCCGAATATTTAGTGGAGTTTTTAGAGGTCCAGTGGTCTGGACCATGCCATGACATTCCTCCAAAGTAAAGAGAAAATTTCATAATTCGCTACTAAGGGAAGACAATGCTTGCTAAACCTCTTTCAGATCTACAGATAGCATATTTCACACTGGGGAATATGGCACTGACACATATATTGGGGACACAAAAGATTGCCAACTTTGAGTGAGACTTAGAGCAAGCAAAGGCTCTGCAGCAGGTCCAGACTATGGTACAAGTGGTACACCTATTCAACCGAAGATGTCAGTGATGGAACATCTGCCATGTGCTGTTTACAGCAAGCTTTAATAATAGGAAGTCATACATGGACCCCAGTGGTTCTAGAACAAGGCCATGCCATCTGAAAGAGTACTACACCTTTCAAAAGATTGCAGCTGTCACGATACTTTGCCCTAGTTGAGAAAAAGTGCTTGCCTGAGGGACATAAAGTGATCATGTAGCCAGAAATGCCTATTATAACCTGGGTTCTGTCAGACTCACAAGTCATAAGGTTGGATGGATGGGTCCCTCAGCAGTCCTTCATAAGATGAAAATGATACATATAGAATTGGGCACAAGCAGAGCTAGAAGACAAAAGCAAGCTGCGTAAACAGATGGCCGGACCCCCATCACCCACCACTATTGCCCCAATGCTTCTCCTTCAGCTCATAAGTATCACCACACGGAGCAGAGGGAATCCTTTATGATCAGATGACAAGAGAGGAAAAGGGCTGGGCTTGGATAATGTATGGGTTGTCTCATAAGGTGGAAGTAAGATGAAAATAGACTGTGGAGGTACTACGGCCCCACGGAGAAGTGGCCTTGAGACAGCAGTGAGAGGAAATCTTCCCAATGGGTAGAGCTTCAGGCAGCACACTTGCCTGAAGAAAGAATACAGACTCATGGGCAATGGTGAATGGCTTTGCTAGTTGTTCAGGAGCCTGCTAGAAGAAAAATTGGAAATCTGAAGACAAGAAAGTTTGAGGAAAAGGCATTTAATTTACCTAAGAATGGGTACAAAGTGTGATGATCTTTATACTGCATGTTAATGCCCACCAGAGAACATCCACCACAGGAGGCACCAAACCACCAAGTAGACTGAATGACTTAGCCGGTCGATATTAGCCAGTCCGTCACTGGCACCCCGAAGATGGGAAAATGAGTGTATGAATGGAGGAGCCATGGTGAAAGCCACGCATGAACCCAACATCAAGGACTCAATAAGGTTGATCTAGCTACAGTTGCTGTGAATGTCCAACTTGTCATCAATAGAAACCAACACTAAGCCCCTGATATTACTACTTCCTCAAAGAAACCATCTGGCCACTTGGTGGTTGATTATATTGAATCCCTGCCACCCTGGAAGAGACAGTGTTCCATCTTAACTGGAACTGACACATATTAGGGGTATGACTTTGCCTTTCCTGCCTTCCAAAGGCTTACAGAATATTTGATCCATTAGCATGAGATCTTGTATAACATTGCATTGGACCACGAGACCCATATTATATCAAGGAGATACAGCACTGGGTACATAACCATGGGATCCACTGATCTGATTACATACCATACCACCTAGAGTGATGGAACAGCTTGTTGAAGGCACAGCTGAGGCACCACCTTGATGATACCATGTAAAGATGAGGAACCATGTTTCTGGATGAAGTATATGCCCTGGATCGATAGCCATCCTATAGTGCTATGTTCCTGAGTAAAATATATGGGTCTGGGAAACAAGTGGACATAAGCAAAGTCCCCCATTACCATCAGTCCAAGTGACCCAGTTGGGGAAACTGCCTCCTATCCCAACTCTGGCCTCTGAGGATTTAGAAGTCCTAATTCCTAGAAGGGAAATATCTCCACCAGTGGACACACCCAGAGTCTCACTAACTTTAAGCTATGGCTACGACCTGATCACTTCAGATCACTACCAAGAAGACAAGCAGGTAAAGAAAGAAATTACTATCTTGGCAGAACTGTGAAAATCAGGAGGTAGGGCTGCTGTTACACAATGTGGACAGGGAAGGATAATATTTGGCATCCAGGCCATCTACTTCAGTATGTATTGCTTATCCTTTGCCTAATTTTGATGATAAATGGACAAATAGTCATGGCCTGAGAAAGCCCTGATGACTGGCTACCTTATCAGGTAACCCATTTGGAGCAGCAGAAGTACAAGTTGAAGGGTTGTGGGTAGGAATCTAGAATGTATAGTTTAGGAGGGAGATGATAAGTACCAATTGTAGGCTTAAGACAAACTACAATAGCAGAGGCTGTCTGTGGTGTGGCTCAGACCTTCATCTTTTAAGTTTTCCCAGAAAACAGGGCCCATCAGAATCCTTAAGGGATCATTCTAGAACTTATAAAGCAAATAGATTAGAATAGTGCAAGAGGTAGACTGCAGTGGAGACTGGTGTGCTGCTCAGAAACCTCCCTTCAGGACTGAAACACTCATTTCTCAAGCTGCTGAGAATGCTGATAGCTCTCACCTGACTTCCCCTCTGAGAACTACCTTTGCCTGAAGTCAGTCACCTCACTCTAGGTCATGCCCCTTTCCCATCAATGTGGGACCTGGCCTGCAACCCAGGCATGTGCCCTAACTGGGAATCGAACCAGAGACCCTTTGGTTTGCAGGCCAGCACTCAATCCACTAAGCCACATCAGCCAGGGCCTATGGCAAGTATTTAAACATTTTAAAATTAGTTGTATGGAATATTGTGCCTGTTGCTCAATTTCAGAGACTTCATGATGGTGATGGTGGTGGTGTGAAAAGATGCTGCTGTGTTAAGTGAGCTTTCCATTTCAGTAACAGTAGGGATGGAGATCACAGAAAAGGCAAATTTCAAACAATACCAGTGCTAGACTTGAGTTAGCAAACCTCGTGGATGGCCTCGTGGGATAGCAATCCCATGTGGATGTCCTGTCCCCAGTCTACTGAAGCACAGTAAACACCTAAAGAGAACACAACCTCTTTATTTCTTCTTGAGACATAAATGTTCGTTCACTTTGGATGATGAGGATGAGCCAAGTACTAAAGATAATAGCTAGCTCTTCCATTTGTTCCAATGAATTCCAATGGAGGAAGAGGAAATAGGATCTAGACTGTTTGGGTCTATTAATATTCAGCCTATCAAATCTATAGCTTGATACTTCTCGAGCAGGACTATCCCAACAAGGCTGGATGTGATAACAGTCAAAGATGAAGATGGCAAGATGATGCATTCAACACGAATCTACAGTTTCATCCAATGTCCCCATATGCTCTCTAAAATTCAGTATTTGGTCAGAGCTGGCCCATCTTTGCTCCACTGTGCCTCAGATTCTGCTTTGCTGCTTTTGAGGGAGAGTAGGTGGGTTCAGATCGTCTGGGAGCTGGTGGAGGCCATTCCGTTGGCAGCTTGCTGGGCTAACCAGTGCTTGTATCTTTTGGTCTTGGGCCTCTCAAAGTTCACCACAGACATAGGTACCCTTATAGTGTCAAGGCCATTTACCTGTACATGAAAGAGCAGGAATCCCCAGAGATCAATTGTACAGATCAGAGCTAACAGCACCCAATCCCAGCTTTTCACACTTTTTCACCCAGCCAGAAAAAAGCTAGTATGTGAACACTCACCGTCACCTCACACCAATACTCGCCCCAGCGTGTGATGGGCTCTTCTGGTAACTTTAATGCATGTGGGGCTACCACAACACCCAGCTGGAAAAAGAATCATAGAAAAAGGAACTCTGTTTATATGTCTGCCACTCTAGGCAACCTCATAAAAAGGGTTCTAGAATTTCCTGTACAGAGATGAATAAACTGGGAAGTTTATCCTGGCTGATCCCACAGGATGGCACAGACCTCCACAGATAGTGGCAGAGAAACTCAGTCCTAATTTCTCAGAAAGGGAGGTGGATTCACAAAGAGAAAAAGGGTGAGAGACCAAAATTACTTCATTCACAAAAGAAAAATTCTCCAATGAGCCACATTTCTTCAGGTTTTCCCTAGCTGGAGAGGAAATAAATGATACCAGCTCTTCCTGTCTTCAAATTCTATGTGACCATCCTTAGTTTTTAGCCATTCCCTTCCCCCCACACCCCTGCAAACCACCCAAGAACACTTTCCCTAACTCCAGCGGGACGCACACCTGTCCCTAACACAGGGAGGTACCTTCTACCCTCAGTGGTACAATACTACACAGGAACACTCACATTTTTGAGAAAGTGGCGGGCGACTATTTCAGGGTTTAGCTCCCATTTGACATTGTTCTTCATCCCCACCTCCAGGTGACAGCTTCTCAGAAATTTCACCGTCTGAGAGAAATTATAAATAGAGGATATGATAGAGTTGGAATCATGTTAGCAAGAGGCACAAGGTCTGAGCGCTCAGGAAAAGGGCATGATTTCTGCCTCACAGCCAAGACAGGTGAGAAAATGGATGGAAAAGAGAAAGGACATTCTTGTATCAAGGCTGATATTGTGGAAAAATGTTTTTGTGACACTCTGGAGGAGAATGTCCACTATACCTAGATGTTCCTAATCAAGGAGAAACAGGCCATGTTTCTGTGTCAGTGGGGCCACTGGTATACCTCAGGATGGAATGGCTTTCATAGACTGTTTTAACCCAATACTTTTGGTGCTTTAATACCATCCCTTCCCCGTTAATGATTCTTCTTTGCTTGCAGAATAAAGTATCTATCAATTCACTAGCTGAGGATTCAACATGTTTTGTAAATCCTGCCCCAATCCCCTTTCCAGCCATGTTTCCTAATACTATACTATACAAGACCTCTGCTTTAGCTAGACTAGTCTACTTTCTATGTTAAAGCATGTTTTAACTATTTTCTTACACTTTTTCTCCCTTAAGAATACCTTTTACACCTTCCTGACCTAACCAAATCCTACCAATCCCACAAGGACTAATTCAATCCCATCTGGAAAAAAAGCCCTCTCCAATCACCCTAATCCATTTTGGTCCATGTCACTCTTATCATTTACTATCTTGAGTTTATTGATCACTTTGCATGTATTCATATTCTCTCTAACTCGTCTGTAATATCCCCGAGGCAGGGCTTTCATCTCACACTCTTCCATGGGTCCCCTGGTGCCCAGGTTGGGGCCTCACTCAGTAAGCTAGGGCACTTCACCCAACAGGTCAGGATTTCCCAGGAGGTTTCAGTATCAGTTATGGAAGCCACAAATCTTCCCCTTTTCTCTACCCTTGTGTCTGAATTAAGAGACTTCAAGGAAATCAAAGAACCTCTCAAAAAGAGGTTGGTGACTCCTGTAGATAATAAGGACTTTCTATGTTTGTACTCACCGCCTCCCCTGCCTTGGTCTGGATCTTTTCTAATTTTCCTTCTTGTCTTTGCTAGAAAAGAAAGTTAAAGATGGAAACAAAAAAAAAAAAAGAAAAGAAAAGAAAAGAAAAATGAGTCCATAATAAATAATAATAAACTCTTAACTATACTAAGCATAGATTGGCTTTCTGAATTCCTGTTCTAGTCCTTGCTTCATTTTCAAATCAAGTATCAAAAGGACAGAAATTGCTAGAGAAAATCTTAAGGTTTTATTCCTCCCTGTGCATTTCTTTGAGCTCACCAATTTTTCCTCTTCAAACAACTTCTTGTTTTCAGGGGATGCATATACAGCCAGTCCTTGAGGAAGCAGATGATTGCGGCCCACTGATTTCTTCACTGAAACCAGGTCACCCCGGACTCCAAGCTCTGCCAAAGCAAACAGGGACACTGGGTCAGAACTACTAGCTCCGAGTACCTCAAGAGAAGATGATCAAAGATGGAAGCGCCTCTCATTCTCTCAGTTCTTATTCTTCCTAGAAGAAACGTTAATATTCAGCAGGAACACCATTTAAGAATCTTCTAATTAGTTTCTTGAAGGCCCGATTTAGAAACTTAATATTCCCTGTACAAAGGGAAGCGTTGTCCTATCACAGGATTTCATATCTGTGGCACGCAGGCCTCTCCGACACACACACAGCCCTCTCTGACTCTCTGACTCACTCACTCACTCACTCGCTCACTCATGTTCCTGCACTCCTGATCTTCCATGCAAGAGGCCAATACCACAATAGCAGTATTTTTTATGGCTTTCTCTTCTCAAATGTAGAGCTGATTTTTTTCCACAAAGTAGGAAAAGGCAACAAACAGCTTATGGGACAGGGCAGGAAAAAGTGGGTGCCAAGCAGAACCAGCGTGGCATTGAAGTACCTATGCCCGGGCCTTACCTTCTACCGACTGCGTGAGGATGAGTTCCAGGTTCTCTTTGGGCCGGTGTTTCGTGTCCTCCACCAGCTTGTAGACGCGGTGTCGCCGGTGCAAGCGTGGTTTCCGTCCCTCCCCGGCCAGCGGCACCTTCCACCAGCGCTCCACGATGACCGTGCTCTGGCGGCCAGACAGGGAGGATGAGCGAGTCTCCATGCAGAGGCCCCTGGGTCTGGGTCCCCTAGCCGACCACCCCTCCAGGAGAGCATGCTATATCTCAACGTGCCCCTAGAAAGGAGACTCGGGCGTAAAGGGCCCCACAAGAGTCAAGGGTCCTGATGCCCAAACCTGGCCCTCACCCGACAGTGAGAGAGGCTGAAGTTGCGCTCTGGGCCGGGGGTCCTCCCTTCGAGTGGCGGCCGCAGCAGCACCCGGACTCCTCCTTGCACCAGCCGCTGAACGGCGGTCCGCAGCAGACCCCGACCCGGGGCCGCTATGGGGGCCGCCATGTTCTTGGGCAACAAGAGGACCTGGAGAGGGGCGGTGCCGACGCAGGGAAGGCCCCCGCCGGGTGCCCGCGGCGCGCCTGAGGCAGCGCGGATGTGTCCAGCGGAGGCGAGAGGAAGGCCCCGTGCGAGATGGATCACGGCGGCTTCTCTGTCTCGCTGTGGCTGGGAAGCCAGAGATCCAAGTCGATGCTCCGCGATTCAGCGTTTTCCTCACTCCCGTCTCCCTGTTTCTTTTCGGGGAAGGGATGCCCATTGCACTGACAGATAATGGAATTACTGTTAGGTGGACTGACACGGAAAAGACACTGTCTCCCTGTTGGCTTTGCTTTAGGTAGCTCTCTGAAGTCGCTTCCAATTCTGACAGTTGATAAACTGAATACTGAGGGAAGGGGGTTGCCACTCTCACTATTCCTTACTTCAAATCTACCTAAAGGTGGTGAAAGGATGAATTCCGCTTGAAAACTGTGATAATCCAGGATTCGTCTTTTAATCTTTACAACTGCGGTATTTACGCTAATATTTAAAGAATCCTAAATCATAAGGGAGATAAGCCATAAGAAAAGGAAACTACGGAGGGGCTCAGTACTCGAGAGAAGACTGGATAAATGGAATCAGTGAGGTCTGTTTGGCAGAGGAGATTATGGAAAGATGCCCTGTGCATCATATTATTTGATCCATAAATGGCCTTTGACCAGCTGTCCCTCCTCCTTAATATATTTTCTTTCCTTATCTTCCAGGACACCAGTTTTCTTCAGTCACCTTTGCCGATTTCACCTTTTCTCTCTTCTTAGAGTGCCCCCAGGACTCAGTGGTTGGATCTTTACTCTTCTCAGTATATTCACTCCTGATGATCTCATTCAGTTTCATGGTGTAAAGTACTATTAATATGCCAATCACTTCCAAATTTCTATTTCCATCCTAGACTTCTAAACTCCAGACTTGAATATTCAACTGCTTATTTGTCTTGCCCTTATATGTCTGATGGACTTTTCAAAGTTAACATGCTCCAAAGTAAACCAATCTCTATTCCCCTGCCCCAGACTGCCTCACCTGAAGCCTTTCCCATCTCAGTTGATGGAAACTCCATTCTTTCAGTTCTTGGATTCAACTTCTTTCATATGCCAGGAAATCCCGTGGGTTCTGCCTTTAAGCTACTTACAGAATCTTACCACTTCCCATCTCCTCCAATGCATCACCCTGGAATAAGACACTACCCTTCGCCTGGATTACTGCAGTAGTCTTCCTGACAAATGTTCCTTAAATGCCCTGCAGTTTATATCAGAGTTTTTTTTAAGAACAAAAGACAGATCATGTCACTTTTCCAGACAAAACTTTGAAATTACTTCCTGCTTTACTCAGAGTAAAACAAGTCCATATAATGGTCTATAAGGCCATATGTGATAGCTCTCTGACCTCACCTCCCTCTCCTTTCCTACGGCTCTACCCACAGTGGCCTCCTTTCTTTCTTGAAAACACCAGTTACACTTCCTCCTTAGGGTTTTTGCGCTGGTTGTTGTGTAGGCATGGATGGAATGCTCTTACCCTTTCCTCACCTCCTTCAACTCTGATTAAATGTCACCTTTTCAATGAGGCTTACTTGGATCGCCCTTTTATTACTGCAACCTGCCCCATCCCCTTTACCCTCCTGATCCTCCTTAATCCTGCTCTATTTTTTCTTCATTGAATATTATCTTCTAACATATTATTTTCTTATGCTTATTGTTTAGGTTTGTTCTCTCACTGTTAGAAGATATGTCCATGGGGCAGGGATCTTTGTTTACTGATGTACCAGGCACCTAGAAGAGTGCCTGACTCATAGTAGGCCCTCAGTAAATATTTGTTGAATGGATGAATGAATATGCACAGGTCTCAAACTGGTGGCCCCAGAACTAAGTTTTACTCACAATGTAGCTTTTTTTTTTTAAATCAAGTTTTAATTTTTAACTCAATTTTTAAAAATTGGAGAAATTTACCACAAAAATCTGTCTTTCCAGTTTTGTTGAAAAATCATACACTCTGGTACCACAGAATCTGCATTCCTGCATGGCAACCAGATGGATGGAGCTGAGTTGAGTTGGCTTGAGACATGGTGTGAGCTTTCCATTTTGCTACAGCCCCGCCCAGCAGCTCCACTAATTTCCTTTAGCTGTCAGGACCCCTGGAGACAGTTTGCAATTCCTACTCTACAAGGCAATTAGAAAGTTTAAACATGTGTAGCACCCTTGGGTTGTTAAAGGTAGGAATGATAATGAACTAATTGAACTGATAGGAGCTGGGAACTGAACAATCAGGTCAGCCTCTGGACACCAACTCTTTATTTGCAGAAACTTAGGGGAGGTGGTGTTTGTGTGTGTGTGTGTGTTGTGGGGGGCAGGCTGTGTGCACACCACAAATGCTCAGGCAGGGCTGTTTACCACTGGCCCAGTTGTGAAGTGCATACTTGGCTAAAGGGGAAGGGTCAGGGAGGGGGGCAGCTAAGTCCTGAAATGACATAAAAGCTGATTCCTTGTCCATGTCATAATGCCCACCGGGTCACAATGGCACCAGGTTGCCTAAACCTTTGTCACTCATCTCCGAACCTCACTTTGCCACAGGGAGGCACTGAACTGAGAAACTGCCTTGTAACAGGTTGCGCCCCTCTTTCTACTCCCTTTCTTATATCAAGAGGGGAAAAACACGGAACTACCTCTACCCAATCTGGTCACCATACGCCTATTATCTCTACTGTTACAAATACCGGATCACCCTCCGGGAGAAAATGCTGCCTTGTTACAAAAGGTACTTGTTTTCATCTCTACTTGTAGTTGTTTATATAGACTCTAAGGAAATATAAAAGAATTTGAAAGAACTCAAGTGGCAAGAGATGGTAATAGCAAAGTAAGGTGAAAGGCTGGTATGGAATTTAAAAATTTTTCTAACTGGCTGGCTTGGGAAAATGGAAATAAACTGGTCTAGGGAAGATAAAATAGTGCCAGAGCCTGGTCCTGTGTTCCTGGAAGTTATGACCATTTCCCCATCTCTGACTTAAACTAATTTGGGCCTCTTTTTCCCAACCAGCATCACTTATAAGGAACGGGAGGACTTGACACTCCGGCCCCGTTCCTGTCTTCAGTGCTCCTGAGTCCCTAGTAGGCCCCCAGATGGGCAGAAGCACCGAGCAGGGTGACCACGACCAGCTTAAAGAATTGTATTCGGTAAGTGGACTGTGAGTTGGTGCTGAGCAGTCCCATGCCTGCTGTAATGATACCTTGTACAGAAGGAACATTAACTAGTTGGAAAAATAAATCATAGAAAGAGCAAGATGAGACCTCAAAGCTCATGTGTAAAAACTACTTGCTTTATAGATAAGGATTCTGGCCCAGAAATCTTAAGGTGGTAGTGAAAAGCAGGATGGGGAAAAAAGGAAGTGGGAATGAAGAGCAAACTGTATAAAAGACTTGTAGGACATAAGGCTGTTTAGATGCTAACTTGGACTAGAACCCAGACCTCCTGCACTTGCCCTTGTATCATTTTGCAATAAGTTGCTTGTGTGTGACCTTTGCATTTTAGATGAGAAATGGGAGAATTGTGAGTAAACTCCTAGGATGGAAAAAAGTAGGAGTATTATCAATGAGACAGTAAACAGATGGCACAGCTTTGTTTAAAGAATAAGCTCTCTGATGTAAATGTCACTTTCTAAAGCGATAGTGCACCCTGGGCTGAGGTTAGCAGGCAGTAATCCTGCATTGACACCTGAATCCAGACTTCAGATGTTTGCTATTGACGAGAACTCCATGACAGAGATGGAGTTAGGTCCTAGGGCTAAACGATGTATAGTTGAATAAGACCTTGTCTTCAGTTCTCCCAGGCTCTCTCCATCAGCCCCCTCCTTGCTTCCTCAGACACCCAGATCGGCCTAAGATCTGGTATGTGAGTACTAGCTGCACATTGCGCTTAAAAGCAGGAGACCATTACTCTCATTTGTACTCCTTTTCCAGGCTGGGAACTTGACGGTGCTGGCTACTGACCCCCTACCCCACCAGGACCCGGTGCAGTTGGACTTCCATTTCCGCCTCACCCCCCAGACCTCTGCTCATTGGCACGGCCTTCTCTGTGACCATCGACTCTTCCTGGATATCCCATATCGGGCCTTGGATCAAGGCAACCAGGAAAGGTGACCGAGCCTGGATGGGAGAATAGGGAGGGAAGAGAGTTGGAGTTTCACTCTTTTATCATATCGATACTGGGCATGCTGCTAACCAGTGAGAGCTGACTCAGGAGCTGGGTAGAGTCAAACCACTGAACTGGCATGGAGACAGGCCTGCAAGCCAGCCTGGATCTGGGGTTCAAGGGATAACAGCCCATGGAAGGTTGCTGAATTCGGTCAGAAACACAGAAGTGAGGGTCCATAAACAGTCGAATAGGACATGCTTTTCAGTTGTTGACTTTATAGAGTTGTCCCTTCTCCCCAGATACCATCCAGTCTCATAGTGTGCAACCCTTTGGATTCAGAGAAAAACATCTCAAAACTAGTTTAGCAACTTGCATTTCATGGCTTGGGTTAGCAAAAACTGACCAATAAGATTTCTTTTGGATTCTGAGTTCGCTAAACATTTCATTAACCATGATTTTTCCCCCTGGCTCCTAGTTTGACTGCCACACTGGAGTACGTGGAGGAAAAGACCAATGTGGACTCCGTGTTTGTAAACTTCCAAAACAACCGGAATGACAGAGGTATCTGCTGTCCTTGGCTCTTGGTGCTGAAGCAGCTAATAGTGACTTTTCCTTTTTAAGAGACCCTCTTTCCCCCAACTCTTTTTTAAAAAGCCATGCTCAAGCATTTCAGGTTATCCCCATCAAGGAAATGAAAGTATATAGCATTCTGTTCAAGTTACAAGTGGACTATCAGGAAGTCCCTGCAGATAGAGTTCAGAAGCCAGACTAAAAGAGCACTAGTGAAATTACACGGAACCCATGCAAGAAATTTGGCTAGTAGAACAAAGAGGATTTCAAATATTAAATACCAACAGTATGAAAGGGTGAGGCATAAGGCCCATAAGGCCAGGACAGGAATATATTTAACTAGATGCTTGAAGCATATGTTATAGAAACTACAACTTTGTTCCTCAAGGACTCGATACTCTGTTGCATATATGTCAGAGGATGGTGAAGAGTTTACAACACCATCATTGTGTTAGGTACTTCATAAACATCTTGTTTAATTCTGTGAAGGTTCTGTAGTCCCCATTGTACAAATAAGAAGTTCAGAAGGGCTAATTCATAGGATGTCACAAAGCAAAACAAATGTTAGAGTCAGGGTTAGAGTCTTAAGTCTGACTCCAAAGCACATCATCCTCATGCGTGCACTACACTGCTCTCCCCACAGCCATTCCCTCATGGAAAAATCCAATCTCTAGGGGGAATAGTGGTATTGAGTTTCAGAGTGTCCAATTTGTTCTCTTCTTTCACAGGTGCCCTACTACGGGCCTTCAGCTACATGGGCTTTGAGCTGGTCAGACCAGGTCACCCTGCCCTCCCTCCCTGGAACAATGCCATCTTTATGGTGTATCCTCTTGAAAGGGACTTGGACCACCTGCCCAGTGAACCTCCCTGAACATGCTTATTCCTACTCTGTGAGGGGCTGGGGGCCTTGATAAATGAGACCCAGGATGTGATTCGGGACACCTTCTTCTATCCTAGGAATAAAGGGTAGTGCAATCCTCAAGTGTTCACTGTTTCTTGGGGGGGAGGTGGGATCAGCTGGAGTGGAACATGGGCCCTACAGAGCTGAATTCACTGTAGGAAATGTTTAATAACTGAAAAGATCAGAGGGACCTGAACAAAGAGGAAAGGAACCCAAGGATTTTAGGATCCTTTTACCTTCCCCTCATCCCAAACTCATTTCCCCATTTATTCTAACCATTTACTGAGCACCTGCCAGGAGCAAGAACCGAGCCTTTTTGGGAGACTTTCACTGATGTATTTCAGTTCCAACTGGAGACAAGTGCCAACTCCTTCTCTTTGGATGTGGAGAAAAGAGAAGGCACATGGGTCCCACAGCTTTGACTCAGGGATTTCAACAGAGAAAATAACAAGTAGGAAGCATAGAAGAGGGGATTCCCAGCAGCAGGAAAAGTACAGGGTTGTGTTGAAAAAGAAGGAACTCATCAGAATGAGATGTAAACTGATAAGACTTAAAGGCCACATTAAAGGAACAAACTTTTATACATAAGAGCAAACTGTAGTGAGGAATGAGATAGCACTCATTTTCCGTAGCAGTAAGTCTTAGGATTTATATTATGGGTCCTCCTAACAGTAAAGGCTAAGGAGCTGTGGAGACGGCGTTAAGTGACCTCATGACCTTGCTGTAGAGTGGCTCCAATTCCAGGGCTGAGCCAAGGTCTGAAAGGTCAATGGCAGCCCTTCATTAATTTTTCTAAGACTGCTCATTAGAGCTGCTCCTCCATGGGAGTGTGCCTGCTAACTGGTACTGAGATTTTTCTGAGAAAATAAATTTTGAAAATTGTTACGATGGGAATATAGAGTTGCCATGTAGTATATGGACAGACCTGGATCACTCATTCCTAGATTTTTAAAAAAGGTATTCTTGTGCTAATTTCAAGTTTTCCAGTTTACTTTGCTGATCCTTTAAAAAAATGTTCATTTGCCATTATTCTACCACCCACATTACATTTATATTTACTTTCAAGTATCTTTACAGTTTTCACTGGATCCTCACTGTACTGTCAGAAGTGGAGAGAAGCTGTAGAGAAACGGGCTCCTTAGAGTCCAGAAATCTATTTGTAGATCCAGGTTTCTAGAATCCTAATCCAGGCCTTTTCTTCCAAACTTTAGGTGGGGTCTTTTTCACACAGCGCAAACCTAAGTGTTCCTGGTAATTTTAGGGGAAAAATACACTGGAGGAGCACTTGTTCACAGATGGGCCCCTCTATGTGAGGTGTTGGCAATTTTCACCAGATTTAGGTTCAGAAGACACCCATAGGCCTGCTTCCACCTTGTGATTCAACCAGTATTAGTTTTAGATAATTTTTTGAAAACTTTATTCAGCAAAGAATCTCTCAAACACTTTAAACAACTATACACATTCTCTCTCTCCAGGGGTATGTGTATATGTATATTTTATAGATGCTATATTAGCAATTTAGAATATTTCCTGAGCTGCCTCTCCCCTTGCTTATATTTTAACCAAAGTATACAGAAAAACAGATGGAACCCTGTTTTCAAAAGACTTGTCTCCAATAGCATCAGCAATTGAGGATGAGAGGCAGCATTCTCTCTTTCCCACTTCCTGAGGCTTTTTAATACAAATATGCTGATTTTTGCCTTTGCCTCCTGACTCAACTGCAATCTTTGAGTTCATCACTCAAAAACTTCCCTTCACCAGAGTCACCTGAGAAGGTGAGTCAGAAGTGTGCAGAATCATCACTTCCAATGACCAAACCTTGGCTGCTTCCCAGCTTCAAAAAGGACACAGCCTAGCAGGAATATGCATTCAGACTGGCTGAGGGGAACAAGGCAGATGTTGAGCAGCCTGGACATAATGCAGCAGTATTCAAACACTGGCAGAAAGGTTGGTGTGGGGTGCAGTATCTCTCTTTACCCCATACTCTTTCTGGTCATCCCATGGAAGGAGAAAATCCATTTGGTCCACAGCAAGCCATATTGTGTAATAAAGGAAGAACTGCATAGATCTTTTTATCATAGGCTCCTCTCTCCAGGTACCAAATCCTGTCAAAAACAAACACACAAAGACAAAAAAACTTGAAAAGGCTCAGTCTGAGAGCAAGTTAAGCTACAGGAAAGCAGCTGCAGAGAAGTGCTATTTAGATAGGCTATCGGGAAGAGAGAAAAGCAAGGCCCCTATTGTCACCCTCGTTCCTTTTCCTGTTGCTACAGAGAGTTGATAGCTCCACTCACACAGCAAAGCAGATGGCTGAGGCAGCTGAAGCAGACTTCAGATTAAGTAGTCATCCTCAAGGTTATCATCACCAGACACAGAGGCAGCTTCTACACAGCAGAAATGAGGAGAAAGTTAGACACTGCCCTAATCTAGCAGGCATTGACACTGAGGCTCAGGGATGCTCAATGATCACTTTGGTTAAGAGGCAAGCCTTAACAAGCTCCCTAGTCTGGAGAGACTGACTGAGAAATGGTAATTTCCAAAGATGCTCTAAGGGAAGAAAGGCTGTTTGTACCTGATAAGCTGAGGCAGGAGAGGGTATTTGCTATCTCTCCAGAGCTCTTTTTGGTCTCAGTGAGCATGCTGCTGAGAGAAACATCTGTTTCTGTGTCCTGAGAGGATGTAAACAAGAGAAAAAGAATGTGTTGGCTGGTGGGAAAGAAGTGGGCACTCTGTCATTTTGCTCACAGGATCTGGCCTACGCAGTTGAGTTTGGTTGCTGAAGAGGGACACAGTGCCTCCTCTGATAAGCCAGAAAAGCTCTCTACAAAATGTCATGCATGACTAGAAGTCCTCATGTCTCTTAAGGCATGAGATTTGCCCCAAAGAGACACCCTCAATGACTGCAATAGCTCACTCACCACATCATGCAACACGCCAGGGACAGTTCTGTTTTCTTCCATGTCTTCAGGAAGCTCAACTGCATATCCTTTACGAACTAATTCTAACCCAATATCAAGTTTCTGAGGAGAAAAATGAAAAGGGAGAATGATGTTCTCTCTGTATGGAAGGGCATATCTGAGGAAACAGGGCAGAAGAGTTAGGATTGATACATGAAAGAGAGTCCTTTGGTGGGATAGTAAGCAGGATCTTAATAAGTAGAAGTAACATCAGATAGGGTTTCTGGGAAAGAAAAAGTAAATGAGGCCATAAATATACTAAAGAGCCACTGGGAAAGAAAAAGTAAATGAGGCCATAAATACACTAAAGAGCCAGTGAGCAATGAGTTGAACCTCAATCTTACCTTCCCATTGCTAGTATCATACAAGTAGATCTTGGGCCAAGTTGAGATACCAGTCTGGACATAGCTAGAGATCTTGGCCACCAGAGGCTTCCAATCAGCACAGTGAGTAAGTCTGTCAAACTCATCCAAAGCTGCTTCTTCCCATTGTTCACCTGGCAAAAGATTGTAGGGGGAACCTAAGAAGGGGACAGTGCTGGCAGAGGAGGTATTATACCCTGGAGGGAATTAGAACTATCTCTTTCTATTCCAAAAGGCACCTATGTCTGACTGCTAGGCAAGTTTCTGGCTGTTGATTCCTAGTTCTGGTGAGGAAGACACCTGAGCCCCTTGAACTCAAAAAGCCTTGGAATGTGAGAACCCCCATGTATTGTATTAAAGTTATTCTATTTGGAGGCAAGGTCAAGTAGGTGTTGTGACCAATTTACCTGAGGGGGCGATCCGTGCCAGACTACACTCTATTGCTTGAAATGGAAGGCTTAGGAAATCACTCCTAAAGTGAAAGAAATTGAAATTAGACTCCTAGTGCCAGAAAGGCCTTCTTATATTCCTTGTTCCGGACAGCATTGACTAACTCAGTGGGAGAAGATAATCTGCTCTATGTAAATAGGCTTTCCCAGATCCCCCTGGTGATGAGCTCTAACAGCTAGCACAACACCCTGTGACCAGGATTGAGTCAATAGTTGGCACTCCTGCCCTGGCCAGTGTGGCTCAGTTGGTTGGGCATGGTACCATGAACCGAAAGGTTACCAGTTCGATTCCTGATCAGAGCACATGCCTGGGTTGCAGGTGCCTAGTCCTCTGGGGAATGTACAGAAGGCAACCAATTGGTGTTTCTCACAGCGATGTTTCTCGCCCTTTCTACCTCCCTTCCCATCTAAAAAAAAAAAAAAGTTGGCACTTCAGCCTGATTTCACCCTGGCCCCCACACTGACCTGAGTGTCCTGAGGTCCCTCAGTGGGCAATCTCCATTATCTCCAAAGTCAACAAAGTAGAGGTCTAGGTTCCCATTCTCCAAGGTGCCAAGGACCCGGGCTCGATACCAGGAACCATTTGTAGATAAAGGTGCTGCTACAATGTCTCCTACACGCACAGTCAAGTCTTCAGGCTACAACATAAAGAGTCAGGAAAGGGTAGTTAGAAAGGGGTAGGCTAGCCCTAGCTGGTGTAGCTCAGTGGATTGAATGTGGGCCTGCAAACCAAAAGGTTGCCAGTTCGATTCCCAGTCAGGGCACATGCCTGGGTTGCAGGCCAGGTCCCCAGTGGGGGGCTCATGAGAGGCAACTACACATTGATGTTTCTCTCCCTCTCTTTCTCCTTCCTTTCCCCTCTCCCTAAAAATAAATAAGATCTTTTTTAAAAAAGGAGTAGGCTAAAAAATAAACAGGCAATATCAGAAGGAAGAAAGAACGAGTCATTGCTCCACAGGAAAGGAAGAGAATATACCACATGAAAAGGATAAGCCCCTTTTCATCAAATTCAGCCCTGTCCCTCACCAGACTATTCTCATAGTGCTGAGTCATCTCATTGACAAGCTTATCCAATTGCAGGCTTCGAGAGCCAATGATTTGAATCCAGAAGTGGTTAGGATGTTCAGAAGCAGAGACGTAGACTTCCAGGAACTCATCAGCATGGAAACTGAAGTCAGGACTGGGGACTAAACACAGGCATAAGCAAGTTTAGCTGCAGAATTATCATCATCTAATATGGTAACAGTATCAGAATCATCTCTGGTCAGAATGAGGAGACTGCATCAGGGGGTGAGAGGTACAAATACCAAGTGGCTATGACCATTTTAAAAGTGGCTGGAGGAACAACTGGATGAACCATATAAGCACATCTTGAAGAAAGGTACTAAGCTATGTTCTGTACCTTCCTATGTAATTGAGTAATGAGAGAGTTTACGTTCTTAGTCATCTGCCATGTATTCAAATCATTCACCAAATATAATGATGGTAAATCCTCCATATGCTAGCTGCAGCATGGACCTGCAAAGACACATGGACTGATGTGGGCTTGTCCAGATTTCATTCTCCCACTGACTCATTATGTGACCCTGGACAAGTCTGTGAACCTCTCAGGGGCCCTGGTTTCCCCTGCCTATCCCATACCTATGCATGAAAAAGAAATCTCACAGCCTTTTAATTCTTCTTGAGTAATGATGACTTTTAAAAACAATCAGACAAACAAAAAAAAATTGGGCTGAGTTATTTTACCTGTTTAATAAGTATGTTAGGAGAAAGAATATAATATAAATTAATCATTTGATATTATTACTCACAGGCTAGCTTCCTGTCAACTAGCATAGTCCCACATTGTTTCCCATAATTAGCTGGTTTGTATTCAGAAAAATATTATCTTTAGTACTAATCCAAGTAAAATATTACCAGGAAGGTCTATCTGTGATGAAACTTATTAGTCAAGAAAATATAAATTATTTTTTATTGCTTCCAATTTTGGGTTATCTAAGCCAGTATTTCTATCTTTCATATAGCTATGGGTTCCCTCTGTTACATACTTTCAAACATGGACATCTCTGGACTGCTCTGGGTTCCAGACTTCTGAAAGCTGTCACCATTAGGTTTCTCCCAGGAACCTTCTTCTGGCCCTATAGCAACCATGTCACCACCTCCTTTGCAGGGAGGAACTGCCAGTGGTGAAGCCTGCTCCTTGCTAGTACCAGAGTTTTTCCATAGAGCTGGCTCTCCAGCTGCACCTGACTCTCTCACTTCCTCTCTTCTTACACTGATTGGCTGCTTGCGTGGGACTCTGGTTTCTGCAGAATGAGTAATTCTCTTCCGAAGTTCTTCATCTTCTGAAACTTTCTCTAGTATCAGATGCTGTGGAAAATAAGAGAAGGGATGATGGCTATGTGGCCAGATATTTTGACCCAGGATGGAATAAAGGGTTCGTTTCATTCTTAGATATGATTTAAGTCTACCAGCTACTTGCCTTGGCTGCTGCCACTTCCTTCTGTGTTCCTGAGATTTTTATAAGTCTTGATAGTAGTAATGTCCCCTCTGATTCTTTGTCACACGTAATTTTGGCTCCAGAGGCCTTGCAGATAGAACGAATCGTCTCGCCACCTCTCCCTACATTGAACAATACATAAAATCCTGTCCTTCTGTCCTAGCCAACTTTAACTGCTAGAGAAATCACTATTTTGTATACACTAGGAGAAGAGAGTCAGTTCCCATTTTCAAACTGAACAGGATGCAAAATATTGAATGGAAAGCAGGAGCTACTGAAATCCCTACTGTAAGAAGAATAATTCTGGATTATTTGCTCTATCCATTTTATTTAACCTCTAACATCACCTAGGTTAACTTCTTCATATCATTTCCATTTTCTGACCATTCAGCATACTTTACATCCACTTCATTAGAAGAGATCCTACAAGGTGTGATGTGTGAACCATTGGACCAAGAACAGGACATATCTCTGCTTCTAACAGCAGCATAAGGAATGTTCCAGAGGAAAGCATGGCAGGTGCTCCCTAGAGCACTATCTTGAAAGATTTGGGAAAACACGAACATTCTCAGAGTCCCTTTAAAAATCTATTATGAAGTCAGTACCTTTACCCAAACCCTTTTGGACCCTGTTTGTAAAGTTCAGATCATACAACTTCTTAAAAGTAATGGGTTTTGCTTTACCAACAGCTCTGTAAAAAAATAAAACTCTGGTCTCCATGTCCTTTTTTTTCCCCTCAGCAAGGGGAAGGGGAAGTAGGCCAGGAAAAACCCTTATGAAGGTGTGAAAGAAAGGGAAAGGTAAAGAAAAAAAAGAAACAGTAGAGGAAGCTGTCCAGTGGTACCTATGATTCTGCCCACAGATCTCTGGGGAACTGAGAGCTGCTCAGACACTGGAGCATTCTCTGTCAGGATCTGATGGATTGCTGCTTTGGCTTTGCACACCTGAACAGGAAAACCACTGATAAGCAGCACCCGCTCATCGCCTACATCCTCCGTGTCCACATCAATCCGAGCACCTGTCTGTTTCCGCAGCTGCAGAGAAAAGGATACATAGCAACATGCTCTGGAAGAGGTCCCCTTTAGCTAAGGACACCCTAAATCTAACTGTGGAGGTAGATGGAATTGGACACAATTATCAGCAAAATCAGGATGTTATAAGTAGTCCTCATAGGTACTTATGGAAGGAAATGACTGACAAAGGCAACCCCCAATAGCAGTTAATTTAAAATAGTTTTTCTTTTTGTGTTTAGAACCCTCTTTCTTCCTAATATTATTTGGATTAGAGAATCAAGTATTTTGCTTTCTTGATACCCCACCTGAACAATGAAAGATGGTAAGAAGAATCAGGTAGCAATTCAATATTTAATGTCAACTAATTAGAATTTGTTAATTCCATAGTAGAAAAGAATGGTTCAAGCTAAACCAAGCTGAGATGCATCCAATCAAAAATCCCCATTTCAAGTTAAGTCATCCATTCTCTAGGGAGCAGAAGTACTTATTTCTAGAAGGTAAATAGCATATTAGTTAAAAAGTTCCTGTATTTTTTCTTTTTAAAATATACGTTGTGTGGGTGGGCTTTATGTGATGGGGGCAGAGAAGGAAAAGTAGAATCAATTTCTGGGAAAGCAGACTGCTGGCTCACACACTTACCTGTTTAATATTGGCTCCTTGCCGGCCAATGATGAGCTTCACAGCCTCCTGAGGCACTCGCATCTCTATCTCGATGTCGTCCTCCCCAACAAATGTCAGACGCTCTTCTGCACAGATCATGGCTCATCAGATCAGACTTAGATAACACCTAAAGCTAATATCAGCCCTCCCCTGAATCTAGCTGTCATAGACATGCTGATCTAAGAGATAAACTGAGGATCTTAACCACAATGACAAGGAGAAGTAGCATCTGAGTGGGAATTAAAAGATCCCCAAAGACCAGAAGATGAGCATTCTCTCTGGGATACTGTTTCAGATGCTAAAGCGAGAAACACATTTGGCTCTGTAACCAAGAAGTGTTGGATTTAGGCAAACTATTTCTCTTGGAGAAGATGAAAGGCTAGAAGTTGCCCGAGGAGTCCATTAGGCTCAGAACTTCTCCTGTTTGTACATAAATCATTTCTCTAGGTCCTCTTCTCTATGTTCAGCCTCTGAGGAAAATCAAACCCCACAGTTAGCCTTCTCCTAACAACTAAATAGAAGGAGCATATAAAAAAAGATGAAATAGTATGGATATTTTAAAAAAGAAAAAACCTATTGCAGTGTGAATGTTGCTGAAGGGAACTGATCAATAGAATTATAAAATGAATTCTTCATTTCATAGAAATGATAGTTTCATGTAAGTGATGATAGCTTCACATTAAGAATATAGAAGAGAAGAAACTATATAGTTTCCATCCAAGACCCCTCAGAGACGGCCAATTATATCCCAACAAATGATCCCTGGTCTGGCAAGGACAGTTTTCATTTCAATTCAACAAAGCAGGAACATAGTCTGAACATTTCTATGCGCGCAGCTGTGGGATTCACATACCTCTGCTTTCCCTGTATCTGCGGTATAGGATATAGGCAACCGTTGCACCTGCTGGGATCCCAAGGCCCAGTGCTATTTTCTGAGTAGTGGACAAATTTGTCCAAGAAGTTCGTTCAGTGGACATTTTCTGCTGTATTCTGACTTACATCCTGAAATAAACAAATGAGGGAAAATAAGGAACTTTCATTCAATTCCTTTATGACTGGTAGAGACATGGGAACACATTCTATTATTATTATTATTAAAGAAAACACTACTGACTACTTTTCCATTTTAAGAGTTTGAGCAGTCTCAAAATCTATATCATGTAAAAGGCCTCAGGATTTTTTTCTTTTAAAGTTAGCTAAGGGACACATACAGCTAAATAGAGGCATACTTCATCCCCCCACACCCAAGAAGAACTACACATTGATCACAGTTTTTGAAGACAATGAAATGAAAAATTATTAAATGAATATTTTAAAATATATATTTAGATTTTTATATCAAACTATTTAAAATTCTTATATGAGCCCGTCTATGTCTCCAAGCCTTTCCTGAACCTGTTGGCTCTGCTGGGAATGGCTTTCCAGGCTTAGTTTTGGGCTTTGCTACTTTTACTCATCTTTCTTGGAAGTAGAGTCATTATTTACTATCTGTACTCCTGATTTCTATTTGCTACTCAATGAATAGTTAAGGGGGGTTCTGCCCTGCTCCACCAAAACTATAACTTCCCAGATAATCAACCTAGATGGCATGTATAAGCCTTATTTAATTTTACCTCTGTTCTTTCTTTTTCTTTGAAATAGGTTTCTCCTATTTCACTGGAGGGACCTTCTGAGTTCTGGGCTTATTTTCCTGTGGCCTCTATCTACTGCTATTGTCACTCTGCTCTCTTTGGGTGATTTCATGTACAACTGCAGCTTCAATTATTACCTACCTGCTAATGACACCAAAACACTGCACTTGGACTGATTCAGAAGCTTATCAAATCTCATTTAGATCATTATAATGATCTTCTTACTAGCCTTCTTACAATGGCTAGTAAGAAGTCATAGGGTCACTTCTGGTCAAGATGGAGGCATTAGGTAAAACATGGCTCACCTCCTCACACGACCACAGTAAAAATACAACTAGGCTACAAAACAATATCACCCAGCATCATCAGAAAATCGAGCTGTATGGAAGGAAGTCTGACAACCAAGGAATTAAAGAAGCCACAGTCATCTAGATGGGTAGGAGGGGTGGAGACACACAGAGGTGCAGACATGTGCTGAGAGGCACAGAGAAATGTGGGATGGGCAGTCCCTCCCCAACATGTAGTAGATAAAAATTGGGAAGGATACCTCAGGAGCAAGGGATCCCACACCAGACCACTCAGCCCAGGGTTCCAGCACCAGGAAGATAAGTTCCCATGACCCTGACTGTAAAATCCAGTGGGGGTTGAGGCAGTAGAAGAAACTGTGGGATTCTCAGGAGTCTCCTCCTAAAGAGCATGCAACAAACTTAGGACTTTGGCAGACTCATTTCCTCTGGGGTTCAGCACCAGGGCAACAGTTAGATGGGCACCAGTGTCATAAGGGGAGACATGGAAATGTCTGGCAATAGGGCTAGTGCTGGGAGACAGCATCCTCCCAGACAAAATACTAGCGACCAGCCAGCGGCATTGTCCCCACTATGAGCCCTCCCCCACACAAAGCCACAGTACTGCCACATGGGTTGCCCCACCCTGGCAATTACCTAAAACTCTGTCCCACCCAACTTACCACTGTGCTTTTCTACAGTAGGCCATACTACTATGATAGGGAGTCAAAGCAGCTCTACCTAATACACAGAAACAAACACAGGGAGGCTGCCAAAAAGAGGACACAAAGGACTATGGCCCAGATGAAAGAACAGATCAAAACTCCAGAAAAGAACTAAACAAATGGAGATAAGCAATCTATCAGATGCAGAGTTCAAAACACTGGCTATAAGGATGCTCAGGGAACTCATTGGCTACTTCAACAGCACAAAAA